>JACEEZ010011903.1:302500-307500 GCA_016584305.1 Chionoecetes opilio | reverse complement strand
ATAGGTCTTATTATAGGATTCACCTGTTTTCCCAAGGGCATGGTCGTGTATAGTAGTAGGGAGAGGGAGGGTTATAGTAGTAGTAGTAGGTTATAGTAGGAAGTGGGAGGGTTATAGTAGTAGTAGATTATAGTAGGAAGAGGGAGGGTTATAGTAGTAGTAGTAGTAGGTTATAGTAGGAAGTGGGAGGGTTATAGTAGTAGTAGTAGGTTATAGTAGGGAGAGGGAGGGTTATAGTAGTAGTAGTAGTAGGTTATAGTAGGGAGAGGGAGGGTTATAGTAGTAGTAGTAGGTTATATTAGGGAGAGGGAGGGTTATAGTAGTAGTAGTAGTAGGTTATAGTAGGAAGTGGGAGGGTTATAGTAGTAGTAGTAGGTTATAGTAGGAAGTGGGAGGGTTATAGTAGTAGTAGTAGTAGGTTATAGTAGGAAGAGGGAGGGTTATAGTAGTAGTAGTAGTAGTAGGTTATAGTAGGAAGAGGGAGGGTTATAGTAGTAGTAGTAGGTTATAGTAGGGAGAGGGAGGGTTATAGTAGTAGTAGTAGTAGTAGGTTATAGTAGGAAGAGGGAGATGTATAGTAGTAGTAGTAGGTTATAGTAGGAAGAGGGAGGGTTATATAGTAGTATAGTAGTAGGTTATAGTAGGAGTGGGAGGGTTATAGTAGTAGTAGTATGTTTTAGTAGGAAGTGGGAGGGTTATAGTAGTAGTAGTAGTAGGTTATAGTAGGAAGAGGGAGGGTTATAGTAGTAGTAGTAGGTTATAGTAGGAAGAGGGAGGGTTATAGTATAGTAGTAGGTTATAGTAGGGAGTGGGAGGGTTATAGTAGTTAGTAGTTATAGAGGAAGAGGGAGGGTTATAGTAGTAGTAGAGTAGGTTATAGTAGGAAGAGGGAGGGTTATAGTAGTAGTAGTAGTAGTAGGTTATAGTAGGAAGAGGGAGGGTTATAGTAGTAGTAGGTATAGTAGGAAGTGGGAGGGTTATAGTAGTAGTAGTAGTAGGTATAGTAGGAAGTGGGAGGGTTATAGTAGTAGTAGGTTTTTAGTAGGAAGAGGGAGGGTTATAGTGTAGTATGTAGTAGGTTATAGTAGGAAGTGGGGGGTTATAGTAGTAGTAGTAGTAGGTTATAGTAGGAAGAGGGAGGGCTATAGTAGTAGTAGTAGTAGGTTATAGTAGGAAGTGGGAGGGTTATAGTAGTAGTAGTAGGTTATAGTAGGAAGTGGGAGGGTTTTTAGTAGTAGTAGTAGGTTATAGTAGGAAGAGGGAGAGTTATAGTAATAGTAGTAGGTTATAGTAGGAAGAGGGAGGGTTATAGTAGTAGTAGTAGTAGGTTATAGTAGGAAGTGGGAGGGTTATAGTAGTAGTAGTAAGGTTATGTAGAATAGGAGGTTATAGTAGTAGTAGTAGGTTATAGTAGGAGGGAGGGTTATAGTAGTAGTAGTAGGTTATAGTAGGAAGTGGGAGGGTTATAGTAGTAGTAGTAGTAGGTTATAGTAGGAAGAGGGAGGGTTATAGTAGTAGTAGTAGGTTATAGTAGGAAGAGGGAGGGTTATAGTAGTAGTAGTAGGTTATAGTAGGAAGAGGGAGGGTTATAGTAGTAGTAGTAGTAGTAGGTTATAGTAGGAAGTAGGGAGGGTTATAGTAGTAGTAGTAGTAGGTTATAGTAGGAAGTGGGAGGGTTATAGTATAGTATAGTAGTTAGTAGAAATGGAGGGTTATAGTATAGTAGGTTATAGTAGGGAAAAGGGGGGGTTTATAGTAGTAGTAGTAGTAGGTTATAGTAGGAAGTGGGAGGTTATAGTAGTAGTAGTAGGTTTAGTAGGAAGAGGGAGGGTTATAGTAGTAGTAGTAGTAGGTTATAGTAGGAAGAGGGAGGGTTATAGTAGTAGTAGTAGGTTATAGTAGGAGAGGAGGGTTAGAGTAGTGTATAGGTTTAGTGAAGTGGAGGGTTATAGTAGTAGTAGTAGGTTATAGTAGGAAGTGGGAGGGTTATAGTAGTAGTAGGTTATAGTAGGAAGAGGGAGGGTTATAGTAGTAGTAGTAGTAGTTATAGTAGGAAGTGGGAGGGTTATATAGTAGTAGTAGTAGGTTATAGTAGGAAGAGGGAGGGTTATATTAGTAGTTTGTAGGTTATAGTAGGAAGGGGAGGGTTATAGTAGTAGTAGTAGGTTATAGTAGGAAGAGGGAGGGTTAAAATTTGTAGTAGTAGTAGGTTATAGTAGGGAGAGGGGGGTTTATAGTAGTAGTAGTAGGTTATAGTAGGGGGAGGGAGGGTTATAGTAGTAGTAGTAGGTTATAGTAGGAAGTGGGAGGGTTATAGTAGTAGTAGTAGGTTATAGTAGGAAGAGGGAGGGTTATAGTAGTAGTAGTAGGTTATAGTAGGAAGTTGGAGGGTTATAGTAGTTAGTAGTAGGTTATAGTAGGAAGTGGGAGGGTTATAGTAGTAGTAGGTTTTAGTAGGAAGTGGGAGGGTTATAGTAGTAGTAGTAGTAGTTATAGTAGGAAGAAAGGAGGGTTATAGTAGTGTAGTAGGTTATAGTAGGAAGTTGGAGGGTTATAGTAGTAGAGTTATAGTAGGAAATGGGAGGGTTTAGTATAGTATGTTTTAGTAGGAAGTGGGAGGTTATAGTAGTAGTATAAATAGGTTAAGTAGGAAAAGGGAGGGTTATAGTATGTAGTAGTAGGTTATAGTAGGAAGAGGGAGGGTTTATAGTAGTAGTTAGGTTTTTAGTGGAGTGGGAGGGTTATAGTAGTAGTAGTAGGTTATAGTAGGGAGTGGGAGGGTTATAGTAGTAGTAGTAGGTTATAGTAGGAAGAGGGAGGGTTATAGTAGTAGTAGTAGGTTATAGTAGGAAGTGTGCTTGAATTCAGAGCCACAAGACGGGGCCGCCTCGCTAGTCGTCATCATTTGCTCTCCTTTCTTCCCAAGGACCCCATCACAAAGAAAAACTGAAAAAATACGTGTTTTCAGCTCTTATTGTGCACATAATTACTCATTAACACCTTGCATATACCCAGAAGATGTAGTTCGATCACGTTTAGAGGCTGCCGCACACCAGAAGCTACGCGCTATAATAATAATGATAAAAATAACAATAATAATAGTCTGTGGAGTAAGTGAAATCTGGCAAGGCGTCACCGCAGAGTTTATCATCCGTAGCTTGCTTCTCTGTGGCGACTTTCTTCGCTCACCCTCGCCGCGACACTCAGGTTAAAACGAAGGCCGAGATAGACAGATAGACAGACAGACAGACAGAGTGGGAAAAATAGAGTTAGATAGACAGACAGTGGGAAAAATAGAGTTAGATAGATACAGACAATGGAAAAGACAAACAGACAGATAGACAGACAGGGAGAATGGAAAAGATAGACAGACAGACACCGATAGACAGACAGACAGACAGACACATATAGATAGACAGATAGATAGACAGATACAGACAGACAGACACACAACTTCATGTTATATACTTGACTGTTGTTCCTTTTCCTCTCATGGCTCACGCCCTCCTAACTAATTTGAGGGAAAAAGAAGAGAGAGAGAGACTGAGGGAATAGAAAAAGGCATAAGAAAGGAAGGAGGGTAGGCTAGGGTTATGGGAGGAAAGAATAATATCAGAACTCATTAGTGACTGATCATTATAGGTCACTAGCCTCAAAGCCGTCCGCAGGGCGGACTTTTTGGCTAGCTCCTGCGGAGGGCTATTGGTGGGCCTTCGGCCCACCACCTGTGTTAGGTGGGCCTTCGGCCCACCTAACACAGACTCTCCAGATAGCCCCTTCTAACTTTCCTGAAATCATGGATGTAGAAATGTATGTATTAACGCCAACCCATTCACATCACCCCCAACCCATTCACTCACCCATTACCCATCACCCCCCACCCATTCACTCACCCATTACCCATCACCACACACCCATTCACTCACCCATTACCCATCACCACACACCCATTCACTCACCCATCACCCCCCACCTATTCCCTCACCCATCACCCATCACCCCCAACCCATTACCCCCCACCCATTCACTCACCCATTACCCATCACCACACACCCATTCACTCACCCATTACCCATCACCCCCACCTATTTCCTCACCCATCACCCATCACCCCCAACTCATCACCCACCACCCATTCACTCACCCATCACCCCACACCCATTACCCATCACCCCACCCATTCACTCACCCATTACCCATCACCCTACATCAAAGTTTCCTCAATTCTCGCAACCCACATTTTTTTTCTCACAATTCTCGCTAATAGGCTACTAAAAAAAAGAAGAAAAAAAAAGTGATCGGATCATCCCATAAGTGGGCTTATAATGTGCCCCTGGTCGAGCTGGTTCCAAAACTGTGCCATATGATAAGATTGTGCCACGGGGGGCGGAACTTAGCGCGGACACACACACACACACACAGACACACACACACACAGACACCAGCACAGGTGGTGGTGGCGGTGGTGGTGTAGGATTAATTCATTTTTAATATGAGTGAGTGACATCTTATTTCCCATCTTCATTTACTATTTTTTTCTTCTTGTACCCTAATCCTCTCTCTCTCTCTCTCTCTCTCTCCTCTCTCTCTCTCTCTCTCTCTCTCTCTCTCTCTCTCTCTCTCTTCCAGATTTTCTATTTCGCTTTCCTTTTCCAGCTTTTCTTTGATTTTTCCTTTCATTCTTCCCTTTTTTACTGTTTTTAAGCCTTTCCCACTCTGTCTTTCTGTCTTTACTGTGTCTGTCTGTCTGTCTGTCTATCTGTGTGTCTGTTTATCTTTCCCACTCTGTCTGTCTTTCTGTCTTTACTGTGTCTGTCTGTCTGTCTATCTGTGTCTGTCTGTCTGTCTGTCTATCTGTGTCTCTTTCTGTCTTTACTGTGTCTATCTGTCTGTCTATCTGTGTCTGTCTGTCTGTCTGTCTATCTGTGTCTGTCTTTCTGTCTTTACTGTTGTCTGTCTTTCTGTCTATCTGTGTATCTGGTCTGTCTGTCTATCTGTGT
>JACEEZ010011903.1:292500-297500 GCA_016584305.1 Chionoecetes opilio | reverse complement strand
TTCACCCATCCCACCCCATTATCCCCCAACCATCACCCCCCACCCATTCCCTCACCCATCACCCCACACCCCAACCCATCACCCCCCACCCATTACTCACCATTACCCCACCCCTACCCATCAGTTCCCATTCATCACCCATACCCCTTTTTCCTCACATATTTCGCTAATGCTGCTAAAAAAAACAAGTTTACAAATACAAATGATGCGAAAAAAACATCATAAGTGGGCTGATACCTACCTGGTCAAACCCGTTCCCAAGAAATCGGATCCAAGTGATTGCGCCACGGGGGGGGCCCTTACCACACACACACACACACAGACAGACAGACACACTTTCGCTTATATTATTATAGATAATTTTTAGCCTAATTATTTTTTGCCTTATTTTCCATTTTTTCGTTTATCATCGTTATTATTATTATTATTTTTTTTATATATATAGTTCTTTACGTTTGTTTAAATTTCCCCAGTTGTGTTAGTATTATTTCAGCTGTTAAATATATGATACAATTTGGTCCTATATTTATTTTCAATTAATTCTATAATATCATATAATCCCATTTATTCTCATTCTTTCATCACTGTTATTCTGTTTTATAAATCCTCTAAAAAAATGTATGATGTATTTTTTTCATTTGCTTTCGTAATATTTTCATTCATCTCAATTTAGCACTTTGAATTTTTTTCCTCTGATATATATTTTTGTGAACTCTCTCTCTCTCTCTCTCTCTCTCTCTCTCTCTCTCTCTCTCTCTCTCTCTCTCTCTCTCTCTCTCTCTCTCTCTCTCTCTCTCTCTCTCTCTCTCTCTCTCTCTCTCTCTCTCTCTCTCTCTCTCTCTCTCTCTCTCTCTCTCTCTCTCTCTCTCTCTCTCTCTCTCTCTCGGTAGTTCTATTCACACCCTTTCTCTCCCTCTTTCCTCTTTAATACATCTATTTTTCACCAGCCTACGTTTCTATGTGCTTTTAAATCCTTATATAGAATTCCCTCAAAAATAGATATAAAGGTCATACATCCATACATACTGTATCTTCTATTTTCATTTAAACATTATTTTTAGATATTTCATTTTTAGATATTACTTTAGAGTTCAGTTCAGTTCCGTTGTGGGTCGGGAGTCAGGTCTTTTTCAACGGCACTCCCTGACGTGTTTCTTCTTGCTGTCTGGGTCTTTAATTAGTTTTCTTCTCTTATTCTATCTTATTAGTTTCTTTCTTTTTCTTTCTTCTTATTTTCTCTGGTCATCCAAAAACTGTTGATTGTTCTTTTTGTTTCTTCCACATTCCCCTCTCCGAACAAATACTCCCCCACTATATCCTCTTCCTCCTCTAGGTAAGGTTGTTGTAGCCTCATACTTTTCTTTCTTTCATTACTGTAGGCTGGGCACCATAGCAGAAAATGTTTTAAGTCCTCCTTTTCCGCCCCACATAAATCACAAGTTATTTCTTCTCCCCAGAACCTCCTTCTGTCGTTTAGTTGTAGGTTGTTTGTCCTGCACTTGAACAGTAGTTCTGAAGCTTGGTCATTGCTGTATATTTCTTCTTGGCCTCCTTTAGAGCTTACATATTATTTTTAGATATTTCGATCACATTTATTACCGACTTCTATATCATCCAAGCAAACTATATCAAACTTTTACTCCTTGTATTATAAGTTTGTGTAGTATATAATATTTCAGGTTATGTATGATTTAATGTATGTATATTTTGACTTCTGGTTATGTATACAGTTTTCGTGACATCCAAGTTTATGGGGCATGTATAAATATTTAGTGTTATGTATACATCTGTAACGAGCATCTATACTTTTTTTTAAACATGTTTACTAATTCCTGTGGTATGCATATATTTTTTCTGGAATGTATATCTTAATCTAGGCATGTATATTTTTTTCTGAATATGTATACAAATATTTGGGGCTGGTATACATTTTTCCAAGCAAGTATACCTTTCTCCGAGCATGTATACAGTCTCCTGAGTATGTATATATGTATATTATATATGTATGCAGCTTGGTGGTTAAATGAAGTTGGTTGTCATCTCCGTGGTGTAGTTGCAAGCGTGCCTAGCTACGAATCTGCAGGCCCTAACTCGATTCCGGGCCAGGGCAAGTCGGCGGCCAGCCCAAAAGCTGTTCATCCTTCCTTTCCCCTCTCTCCCCTTTCCCTATCTCCCCTCTCTCACCTCTCTCCCCTCCTTCCCTCTCTCCCCTATCTCCCCACTTTCCCCTATCTTCCCTCTTTTCCCTCTCTCCCCTCTCTCCCCTCTCTCCCTTCTCTCCCCTCTTTCGCTCTCCCGTATTTCCCCTCTCTCCCTCTCTCCCCTCTTTCCCTACTCTCCCCTCTTTCGCTCTCTCCCCTATTTCCCCTCTCTCCCTCTCCCCTCTTTCCCTACTCTCCCCTCTTTCCCTACTCTCCCCTCTTTCGCTCTTTCCCCTATTTCCCCTCTCTCCCTCTCTCCCCTCTTCCCCTCTTTCCCCTCTTTTTTGGTGGGTACGTAAGTTTCTTGTTTATTATTTTTTTGGGTCAACATCTCCCTCCTTCATTTTTGCTTTAATAGTTTCCTGTTGAGTTGCTGCTGATTTTTCTTCTCCTTCTTCCTCTTCTTCTTCTTCTTCTTTATTCTTCTTACTCCTTCTTCCTTTGCTCTTTCTCTTTCCCCTCTCCCACTCTCTTTTCCCCTCTTTCCCCTCTTTCCCCTCCTTGTATTCAGGTGTGCGGTGACTCGTTATGCTCCAAGGTAAGCCGTGTCCCCTCAGGTGAAAAGGAAGACACGTGTTCCCCTCATCTCCGGCTGGTAATTGCCTATTAGAGTGGTGTGTGTGTGTGTGTGTGTGTGTGTGTGTGTGTGTGTGTGTGTGTGTGTGTGTGTGTGTGTGTAGGTAGGTGGGTACGTAAATCTCTTGCTTATAATTATTTATTTATTTTTGTCAATTTCTTCAACCTCTTTTTTTTTCATTTTTATTTTATCCTGCTGAGCTGCTGTTTATTTTTCCTTCTTCTTCTTCTTCTTCTTCTTCTTCTTCTTCTTCTTCTTCTTCTTCTTCTTCTTCTTCTTCTTCTTCTTCTTCTTCTTCTTCTTCTTCTTCTTCTTCTTCTTCTTCTTCTTCTTCTTCTTCTTCCTTCTCCTCTTTCCCCTTCTTCCTTTGCTCTTTCTCTTTCTCCATCTCCTTCTGATCTTTCTCCTTTTTCTTCATCTTTCTTCTGTTCAATCTTCCTCCTCCTCCTCCTCCTCCTCCTCCTCCTCCTCCTCCTCCTCCTCCTCCTCCTCTAACCGGGGATTTGATATGAAATATTCATTTAAAAGTCGCCTCGATAAATATTTCATATCAAATCCCCGGTTGTCACTGTTTATCTCGGAATAATAAATTTATCTCGCGGGCCTCTGAAACTTACTCTCATTGCGTAAAATGATTGCGAGTCGCGTCTACACAACCCCTCCCACACGTCTCAGACAGCCCCGAGTAAACGGTCACTACTACAACTTTTGACCTGTGACGGGCTGTGGTTCAGTAAGGGCCCTGTCAGTTAGTGACCACCATCGGGATTTATATGCCAGGGGTCACTGCTGCAGGGGGCATTGAAGTGCACGGCGTCCTACTTGGAAAGTGCACTACCGCAGTGGATTGAAACGGAGCTGGGGCCTGATTGACTGCTGCCTCCCAAGAAAGCGCCAGGCAAGGCTGCCGCACCACCCCTGAACTTCCACACTGAGCCTACACCAACACTACATTAGACCTCATAACACACACAGATAGCCCCGAGTTAACGGTTACCACTACTACTCTCGACCTGTGACGGGCTGTGGTTCAGTTAGGGTCCTGACAGTTAGTGACCACCATCGGGATTTAAGGTACCAGGGGTCACTGCTGCAGGAGGCATTGAAGTGTACGGCGTCCTACATGGAAAGTACACAATCCGCAGTGGATTGAACGGAGCTGGGGCCTGATTGACTGCTGCCTCCCAAGAAAGCGCCAGGCAAGGCTGCCGCACCACCCTTTAACCTCCACACTGTGTTCACACCATTACAAAACACACATACTTCCACATTCTATTTCCTATCCTTTCTCTCTTATTATCTAGTTAGTGTAGTATAGTTAAAGCAAACAGTCTTGTAAGGACCTATCGGTCTGTTGCTGTTTGTGTTTCCTTTGTATTCCTTTGTATTCCTCTTCCTCGTTATTGTATTTTGAGTCAACTTTCCATTTTCTTCATTCTCATATTTTCCCATTTTTTTCCTCTTCCAGAATCTTCATCCCCTCTCTCTCTCTCTCTCTCTCTCTCTCTCTCTCTCTCTCTCTCTCTCTCTCTCTCTCTCTCTCTCTCCTCTCTCTCTCTCTCTCTCTCTCTCTCTCTCTCTCTCTCTCTCTCTCTCTCTCGTCGCCATGGCAACCTCTCGTGTCTTAGTGAATGTTGCTCCGAAAAATAAAATATTCATCCACATTTTTTTTCACAAGTTGAGCGAAATAATGAAATAATCTGATAATCATTGAAAAGCTGATGAGAGAGAGAGAGAGAGAGAGAGAGAGAGAGAGAGAGAGAGAGAGAGAGAGAGAGAGAGAGAGAGAGAGAGAGAGAGAGGAGAGAGAGTCGTAATGGTGTTTATGCTCATAGTAAAATAAACGTTGTCTCTTACTTAACTGATTATAAGAACGTTTTTTCAAGGTTTTTTTATACAATGCTTTTAAGAATCTTGCTTCCTTACTTAACGACTTACTTACTGTCTTACTTTATTGTTCTTCCCTTCCTTCCTTCCTTCCTTTCTTCTTTCCTTCTTTCTTCATTTCCTTTCTTTTTTCATTGTTTCTGCTTCCCTTCCTTCATTTCTGTTTTGCTTTCTCTCAAATTTACTTCCTTAATTTCCTGTTATTTTTCTTCCTTCCTTCCTTCCTTCCTTCCTTCCTTCCTTCCTTCCTTCCTTCCTTCCTTCCTTCCTTCCTTCCTTTCCTTCCTTCCTTCCTTCCTTCCTTCCTTCCTTCCTTCCTTCCTTCCTTCATTCCT
>JACEEZ010011903.1:285000-290000 GCA_016584305.1 Chionoecetes opilio | reverse complement strand
ATTTAATATTTCCCCTTCGTAATCATCTAAATAATATACGAGCAAGGGATTTTCAGGACCTTGCCATAACATGTAAAGAAAACAAGGACAACTTTAATTCCAGACCTTCTATTTGCCTAGTCTTGATCCGCTTACCTGGATCCGGATCAAGGGAAAAAGAGAAGAACACGGGAATGACAATAATGGGTGAAGGACATACCAAGGTGATACAGGAGAGAAAGAAAAGTCTCTCTCTTTCTCTCTCTCTCTCTCTCTCTCTCTCTCTCTCTCTCTCTCTCTCTCTCTCTCTCTCTCTCTCTCTCTCTCTCTCTCTCACTGGTCAAAGAGATAAGGATGGGAGATGAGAAGGAAAAAGGGAAGAGAGAAAAAAGAAGAAAGAAAGATAATGGAAGAGAGAAAGAAAAAGAAAGATAGAGAGAAAGAGGAGATAATAAAGGAGAGAAGGAAGGGCATACATGAAGAGAATGTAAGAATGAAAGAATATAAGAGGAGAGAGAGAGAGAGAGAGAGAGAGAGAGAGAGAGAGAGAGAGAGAGAGAGAGAGAGAGAGAGAGAGAGAGAGAGAGATAACTGATTATATTATATTTTCTTTTACAATCGAGCTGAATAGTAAACAAAAAGGAAGAGATGATGATAGAAATAATGAAAGAAATAATGAAATAAACAATTAGAGATAAAAAAAATCGATTAACTAAGAAATATAAATAATGGAATATATACAATTAAAGACGATAAGAAATGTACTGTACGTATTAATGAAAAATGATTAAATATATGACGATAACTAAATACAGATAATTATAATGAAAGATAGTACAGTAATAAATGTGATGTAAAAAATACGATAAGAAATAAAGATAATTAAAGATACAACAAAATACGATGAAAAATAAAGATAATTAAAGATGCAATAAAATACGATAAGAAATAAAGATAATTAAAGATACAATAAAATACGATGAAAAATAAAGATAATTAAAGATACAATAAAATACGATGAAAAATAGAAATAATTAAAGATACAATAAAATACGATGTAAAATAAAGATAATTAAAGATACAATAAATACGATAAGAAATAAAGATAATTAAAGATACAATAAAATACGATGAAAAATTGAAATAATTAAAGATACAATAAAATACGATGAAAAATAAAGATTATTTAAAGATACAATAAAATACGATGAAAAATAAAGATAATTAAAGATACAATAAAATACGATGAAAAATAAAGATAATTATTAGATACAATAAAATACGATGAAAAATAAAGATAATTAAAGATACAATAAAATACGATGAAAAATAGAAATAATTAAAGATACAATAAAATACGATGAAAAATAAATATAATTAAAGATACAATAAAATACGATGAAAAATAAAGATAATGAAAGATACAATGAGAGAGAATAAAAGAGAAAGAGAGAATTGACTTAACGATCGTTATGTCGTTAAGTCTAGAAGTAGTACAGTCGTTGGGCGATCTATTGTGCTACATAGTTAATCAGTAGTTACACCATGGTTGCGTGTACTAACCTATCCTTACCTTACCTAACCTTCCCTTCCCTTATCTTACCTAGCCTTACCTTACCTAGCCTTATCTTACCTAACCTTACCCTTACCTAACCTTATCTTACCTAACCTTACCTAACCTAACCTTCCCTTATCTTCCTAGCCTTACCTTACCTAACCTTCCCTTATCTTCCCTAGCCTTACCTTACCCTAACCTTACCTTCCCTAGCCTTACCTTACCTAGCCTTACCCTAACCTTACCTTACCTAGCCTTACCTAACCTTACCTTACCTAGCCTTACCTAACCTTACCTTACCTAGCCTTACCCTAACCTTACCTTCCCTTCCCTTCCCTTCCCTTCCCTTCCCTTCCCTTCCCTTCCCTTCCCTTCCCTTCCCTTCCCTTGCCTTACCTAAACTTACCTAGCATTACCTTACCGTACCTAACTTTCCATAACCTTACCTTCCCTACCTAACTTAACCTAATATTGCCAGTCTAACTTTACATTACTTTACCTCGTCTAACCTTACCTTACTTTCCCTAACTTGCCATTTCCTTATTTAACCTAACCTTTCCTTACCTAACTTTATATAAAATAGACCTGTATTTACCTGATAATAGGGTTAACTATGATAAAATGCAACTGAAATTAAGAAGTGTAGTATTCCCTTCTCCTGGCATCAAATATCAGTCAGTAAGCAGCAAGGGGGCAGGATTTCTCGCCTCGTTAAATAAACAGTATAGTTAATAATAAGCAGGTGCGCGCCAGTAGGTGGGGGTGAGGGGTTGGGGGTGTAATTAAGAGGTGGGAGGAGGGGAGGGGTGTAATTAAGCAGGTTGGAGGTAATTAGGTTATATTGAAGGAGGGAATGAATGGGAGAAAAAGTTAATGGGGAATGATGAGTTTGAATGTAATGAGAGAGAGAGAGAGAGAGAGAGAGAGGAGAGAGAGAGAGAGAGAGAGAGAGAGAGAGAGAGAGAGAGAGAGAGAGAGAGAGACCACTTGTAATCTATAGTAATTGACTCTCTTTGCACTTTGAATCACCGACATGAATCAGTTACGAGAGAGAGAGAGAGAGAGAGAGAGAGAGAGAGAGAGAGAGAGAGAGAGAGAGAGAGAGAGAGAGAGAGAGAGAAAGAGAGAGAGAGAGAGAGAGAGAGAGAGAGAGAGAGAGAGAGAGAGAGAAATAGAAAAGACAGGAAAACAAACAGTCATCAAACACAAAACGCTTCAAAGCTTCATTTGTTTGCTTCACCGCGACCAAAGATTCGAACCCGACGAAACACACACACACAAACACATGTAAACACACACACACACACACGTACACACACACACACACACACACATACACACACAACACCACACACACACACACACGTACACACACACACCATGTACACAGACTAGGACACGTCTACGTACACACACACACACACACACACACACACATAGGCTGTCGTGAGTACATATGTTTGTTTGTGTGTGTACATTGGCTTGGGGGGTACACACACACACACACACACACACACACACACACACACACACACACACACACACACAGGGGCAAGGATCAATGTTTATTACTTTTCAATGTGCCAAAAATCGTAACTGCGCCATGATGGATTTGAGTGTGCCAGAAAGGGCGATAGAAAACGAAGGTCTTTTGAAGGGAGACTGGTGGTCGTGTTTTACTTTTATTTTTACTACTACTACTACTGCTACTTCTACTACTTCTACTACTACTGCTACTTCTACTACTACTGCTACTTCTACTACTACTACTACTACTACTACTACTACTACTACTACTACTACTACTACTACTTTTATGACTACTACTGCTATTTTGACAACACTATTATGACAACAAGTACTACTACTATTACTTTGACAACTACTACATGACAACAACTACTACTACTATTACTATGACTACTACTACTACTTCTTGTATTACTTCTACTACTACTTACATTACTATACTTCTACTACTACTACTACTACTACTACTACTACTACTACTACTACTACTACTACTACTACTACTACTACTTTAATACATTGTGCTTTTATCATATGTTTGTTCTTCTATACTGGTGGTCGTGTTTTACTTTTTGTTTTACTACTACTACTGCTACTACTACTTCTGCTACTACTATTACTACTATGACTGCCACTACCACTACCACGATTTCTACAGTAGTACATGACAAACTATTATGACAACAAGTACTATGCCTGCTACTACAAAGACGACTACTACTTCTTGTATTACTTCTACTACTACTGCTACTACTACTTCTGCTACTACTATTACTACTATGACGGCTACTACTACTACTACTACTATGCCTGCTACTACAAAGACGACTACTACTTCTTGTATTACTTCTACTACTACTGCTACTACTACTTCTGCTACTACTATTACCACTATGACTGCTACTACTACTACTACTATGCCTGCTACTACAAAGACGACTACTACTTCTTGTATTACTTCTACTACTACTGCTACTACTACTTCTGCTACTACTATTACTACTATGACGGCTACTACTACTACTACTATGCCTGCTACTACAAACACGACTACTACTTCTTGTATTACTTTTACTACTACTGCTACTACTACTTCTGCTACTACTATTACTACTATGACTGCTACTACTACTACTACTATGCCTGCTACTACAAAGACGACTACTACTTCTTGTATTACTTCTACTACTACTTCTACTACTACTACTACTACTTTGTTGAATACATTGTGCTTTTATCATACTTTTGTCCTTTTATAACTATCATTTTGTCATCATCCTTAGTTCTAGTATTGAATTTATGATATCATTTACTCACTTATATTAGATTTCCATTAGTGGTTTTTTTCTATATCGCACCGTATTTTATTTGTATCAGACTGTATGAAAACCTTTGTGTGTATTGAGAGAGAGAGAGAGAGAGAGAGAGAGAGAGAGAGAGAGAGAGAGAGAGAGAGAGAGAGAAGGAGAAGAGAGAGAGAGAGAGAGGAGAGAGAAAAAAAAAAAGGAGAGAGAGAGAGAGAGAGAGGAGAGAGAGAGAGAGAGAGAGAGAGAGATATTACTTATTGTGCTATACCCACACACACACAGGCACGCCCCCTTCCCCCCGGCCCACACACACACACACCCTCCCCCCACACACACACACACAGGAACACCCCCCCTCACCCCCCCCACACACACGTCCCCACTCCCTCCCCCAACACACGTCCCCCCTCACCCCCCCCACACACAGCCCCCCTCCTCACCCCCCCCCCCCCCCACAGCCCCCCCCCCCCCCACACACACAGCCCCCCCCCCCCCCCAAGGCTCAATTGCAGTGTCTCTATGAAGGCGTCGCTTTAAAGGGCCACTCGATACCGCGCCCCGAGGGAAGCTCCGCGTCGCTCTTATTGTTGCCGTTTTAACTGCTGTTTCGACCCGCCGTGCCACTCTTA
>JACEEZ010011903.1:277500-280000 GCA_016584305.1 Chionoecetes opilio | reverse complement strand
AAATAACCCTTTTTAACACCACTTTCCTACAATAACACACGAAACAACACTAAATAACCTTTTTTAACACCACTTTCCTACAATAACACACGAAACAACACTAAATAACCCTTTTTTAACACCCACTTTCTACAATAACACACGAAACAACACTAAATAACCCTTTTTAAACACCACTTTCCTACAATAACACACGAAACAACACTAAATAACCTTTTTAACACCACTTTCCTACAATAACACACGAAACAACACTAAATAACCCTTTTTAACACCACTTTCTACAATAACACACGAAACAACACTAAATAACCCTTTTTAACACCACTTTCCTACAATAACACACGAAACAACACTAAATAACCTTTTTTAACACCACTTTCCTACAATAACACACGAAACAACACTAAATAACCCTTTTTAACACCACTTTCCTACAATAACACACGAAACAACACTAAATAACCTTTTTTAACACCACTGTTCTACAATAACACACGAAACAACACTAAATAACCCTTTTTAACACCACTTTCCTACAATAACACACGAAACAACACTAAATAACCCTTTTTAACACCACTGTTCTACAATAACACACGAAACAACACTAAATAACCCTTTTTAACACCACTTTCCTACAATAACACACGAAACAACACTAAATAACCCTTTTTAACACCACTTTCCTACAATAACACACGAAACAACACTAAATAACCCTTTTTAACACCACTGTTCCTACAATAACACACGAAACAACACTAAATAACCCTTTTTAACACCTTTTCCTTTCAATAAACACTAGAATCTCTATATATCCCTTAACCCCTTGAGACCCAGACAGTAATTTCCATTGTAATTTGACAACCATTAGGTGATTTTTAGTGACTATAAGCAATATTTTATAGCTATGACCTGTTTAGTAGCCTTGTCTACTAACTAATTTGGTATATTAAGACACTTTTCGTAATTTTATGGCTCGACAACATATAATTTTTCATAGCAAAGGAAAGATCTGGGCGTGCAGGGGTTAACACCTTCCAACGTCGCATCGCACTCCACGTAATCGCGAAATTCGAAATTCTCCACTCCTCGCGAAATTGACTCCTCCTTGACGTTGAATATATCACAGCCTTTTTTCTTCTTTGGAGGTGTTTAAAGATACGTACACGTGGACGTGGACGTGTGGATTTCGTATGCATTATGGATGGAAGATTTTATAGGTGGAGGGAAGGAGGGAGGGAGGGAGAGGGAGGGAGGGAGGGAGGAGGAGGGATTAAAGGAAGGAGAGAGGGATGGAGGGAAGAATGGAGGGAAGGAGAGAAAGAGGGATGAAGGGAAAGAGAGAGAGAGAAGCATGGAGGGAAGATGAGAGGAGAGGAGAGAGAGAGAAGGAGAGAGAGAGAGAGACAGAGTGAGAGAGAGAGAGAGAGAGGAGAGAGAGAAGAGAGAGAGAGAGAGAGAGAGAGGAATGAGTATAGGAAGGAAAGTTCGGATTTAAAGTCATCAAGTCATCTGCATAGAGAGGAGAGAGAGAGAGAGAGAGAGAAGAGAGAGAGAGAGAGAGAGAGAGAGAGAAGCATGGAGGGAAATGAGAGAGCTATAGGAAGGAAAAGGTTCGTGATTTTAAAGTCAATCAAGTTCATCTGCATAGAGAGAGAGAGAGAGAGAGAGAGAGAGAGAGAGAGAGAGAGAGAGAGAGAGAGAGAGAGAGAGAGAGAGAGAGAGAGTGAGTTAATTAATTTCTCCATTTTCTATATCACCCTTAATTAATAACAGTTCAGAAAGTAATAATGTAACAAATATCTCCATACGATGTCTTCTTTTTCTTTTTCTTCTTTTCTTTTATTACACGAAACAATTAGAAGAAAAATAAATGTAGTTTCCATGATAACAAAAAAATATACATCATTACTACAGCTTTCCACTAAAATTTAATCATTTCCTTCATAAAAAAAAGTTATAAAGAGCATAAGAACTATTTTTTAAGGTAGTTTTGTGTGTGAACCGATTTTTTTAAGTAGTTTTGTGTGTGAACCGATTTTTTAAGGTAGTTTTGTGTGTGAACCGATTTTTTAAGCTAGTTTTGTGTGTGAACCGATTTTTTAAGCTAGTTTTGTATGTGAACCGATTTTTTAAACTAGTGTTGTGTGTGAACCGATTTTTTAAGCTAGTTTTGTGTGTGAACCGATTTTTTTAACTAGTTTTGTGTGTGAACCGAATTTTTAAAGCTAGTTTTGTGTGTGAACCGATTTTTTAAGCTAGTTTTGTGTGTGAACCGATTTTTTAAGCTAGTTTTGTGTGTGAACCGATTTTTTAAGCTAGTTTTGTGTGTAAACCGATTTTTTAAACTAGTTTTGTGTGTGAACCGAATTTTTTAAGCTAACATTGATACAAAAAAATATATAAAATGAAATCACAAGAGTTGATACAGTTGCTTTAATATTTTGTTTCGTTATATGAGTGGAAGGGACGACACTGTTTTGCAATAAGCGAC
>JACEEZ010011903.1:265000-272500 GCA_016584305.1 Chionoecetes opilio | reverse complement strand
CTTCTATTACCCTCCCATATCTCCTGACACCCCTCTCCCTCACTCCTGACACTTTCTTTCACCCCTTTCTGACACTCCTAATACCCCTTAATACCCCTTAATACCCCTTAACACCCCTTATACACCCCTCCCTTAACCTTGACACCCCCTTATATACCTCCCTGACACTTCTATTACTACCCCTTATCTCCTGACACCCCTCCTTCACCCCTTACACCCCTAACACCCTTCCCTGACACTTCTATTACCACCCCATACACCCCTTAATACTCTTCCCTCACACTTCTAATACCTTTTCCTCACCCCTTATATTTCTTCCGTCACCCCATACACACCCTTACACCCCTTCCCTCACCCCTTATACCCCTTGACACCCCTTACACACCCCTTTACACCCCTCCCTTCTATTATTTCTTCTTCTATTACCCTCCCTTATCTCCTAACACCCTTCCCTCACCCCTTATATTACTTCCCTCACCCTTGGCACTCCCTTACACAATTCCCTGACAGCCCCTTACACCCCTCCCTTACATCCTCTTACACCCCTCTTTGACAGCCCTAATACCGTCCCATTATCCCTTTAAACATGTGAGGGTGCCAAAAGTAGGGCGTTTTTTTTAGTAGGTCAGTAGTAGCAATGTGTTTCCCACGCCTGGAGGAGGAGAGGAGGAGGAGGAGGAGGAGGAGGAGAGGAGGAGGAGGAGGAGGAAATTGAAGAAGAGGAATTGTGGTAGTGGTATTGGAATAGGAGGAAGAGGAAGAGGAAGAGGAGGAGGAGGAGGAGGAGGAGGAGGAGGAGGAGGAGGAGGAGGAGAGGAGGGTGAAAAAGAAGAGGAGGAGGAGGAGATTGAAGAAGAAGAATAGTGGTAGTGGAAGAGGAGGAGGAGGAAGAGGAGGAAGAGGAGGAGGAGGAGGAAGAAGAAGAGGAAAAGGAGGAGGATTTCGTAGTACATATCAATGAAAAACTAGATAAAAAACAAAGAACAAAAACCACAGATACATATTTTTGTTTACCATTTTTCTAACACAACAACACAACACCACCTAACACACAACACCAAATTGTCATCTCACCTGTAATCTCAGCACACCTCCTGTCCCCTCACACCTGTACACACCTGCCCTACACCTACACACCTGTCCCCCTTGAGTAACTAACCTTAGAAGCTCGAAGCGGGCGAGTTTAGAGGCAAATTTCGAAGCGGAGTCCGTCGCTTCCTCACTTACCACCATGATAGCCACACACTGTCTGCCTCTCTCTCTCTCTCTATCTCTCTCTCCCCTCTCTCTCTCCCCTCTGAGCCTGCGCGCGCCCTCCCTGCCTGATGCTGCCACTCTTCCCCTGATTTCTCCCCTCACTCACTCCTTATCTTACTCCAATATTTCCCTTTTTTCTCATTCTATCTGTATTTTTTCCCCTTTTTCCGCATTATATTTGTATATTTCCCCTTTTTTTCTCATTTATTGATCTTTTTCCCCTCTTCCCCTCATTCCCTTCAGTTCCCTCACTCGTATTTTACTCTAATATTCCCCTTTTTTCTCATTATATATGTATTTTTCACCTTTTTTCTCATTCCATCGGTATATTTCCCCTTTTTTATCATTCCATATGTATATTTCCCCTTTTTCTAATGTATTGATCTTTTTCCCCTCTTCCCCTCACTTCTCCCCTCACTTAGCCTTATCTTACTCCAATATTCCCCTTTTTTTAGCATTCCATCTGTATATTTCCCCTTTTTTTTAGCATTCCTTCTGTATATTTCCCCTTTTTTTAGCATTCCTTCTGTATATTTCCCCTTTTTTTAGCATTCCTTCTGTATATTTCCCCTTTTTTTAGCATTCCTTCTGTATATTTCCCCTTTTTTCTAATTTATTTATATTTTCCCCCTCTTCCCCTCATTCCCCTCAGTTCCCTCACTCTTATATTACGCCAATATTTCCCTTTTTTTAGCATTATATCTGTATTTTCCCCTTTTTTTCTCATTTATTGATCTGTTTCCCCCTCTTCCCCTTAGTCCCCTCAGTTCCCTCACTCGTATTTTACTCCAATATTCCCCTTTTTTCTCATTATATATGTATTTTTCCCCTTTTTTCTCATTCCTCTGTATATTTCCCCTTTTTTCTAATTTATTAATCCTTTTCTTTCCACTCTTCCTCTTTCTTGTCCCCTTTATTCTCTCACTCACTCTTATCTTACTCCAATATTCCCCTTTTTTTAGCATTCTAACTGTATATTTCCCCTTT
Organism: Chionoecetes opilio; assembly: GCA_016584305.1. Lineage (NCBI taxonomy): Eukaryota > Metazoa > Arthropoda > Malacostraca > Decapoda > Majidae > Chionoecetes > Chionoecetes opilio. The sequence continues at coordinate 270,256 of JACEEZ010011903.1, read as the reverse complement.
TTTCTAATGTATTGATCTTTTTTCCCCTCTTCTCCTCAGTCCCCTCAGTCCCCTCACTCGTATTTTACTCCAATATTCCCCTTTTTCCTCATTCCATCTGTATATTTCCCCTTTTTTATCATTCCATATGTATATTTCCCCTTTTTCTAATTTATTGATATTTTCCCCCTCTTCCCCTCACTTCTCCCCTCACTCAGCCTTATCTTACTCCAATATTCCCCTTTTTTTAGCATTCCATCTGTATATTTCCCCTTTTTTATCATTCCATATGTATATTTCCCCTTTTTCTAATTTATTGATATTTTCCCCCTCTTCCCCTCACTTCTCCCCTCACTCAGCCTTATCACTCCAATATTCCCCTTTTTAGCATTCCATCTGTATATTTCCCCTTTTTTCTCATTCCAACTGTATATTTCCCCTTTTTTAGCATTCCATATGTATATTTCCCCTTTTTTAGCATTCCAACTATATTTCCCCTTTTTAGCATTCCATCTGTATATTTCCCCTTTTTTAGCATTCCATCTGTATATTTCCCCTTTTTTTCTCATTCCAACTGTATATTCCCCTTTTTTAGCATTCCATCTGTATATTTCCCCTTTTTTCTCATTCCAACTGTATATTTCCCCTTTTTTAGCATTCCAACTGTATATTTCCCCTTTTTTAGCATTCCAACTGTATATTTCCCCTTTTTTAGCATTCCATCTGTATATTTCCCCTTTTTTAGCATTCCATCTGTATATTTCCCCTTTTCTTAGCATTCCATATGTATATTTCCCCTTTTTTAGCATTCCATATGTATATTTCCCCTTTTTTAGCATTCCAACTGTATATTTCCCCTTTTTTAGCATTCCAACTGTATATTTCCCCTTTTTTAGCATTCCATATGTATATTTCCCCTTTTTTAGCATTCCATATGTATATTTCCCCTTTTTTAGCATTCCAACTGTATATTTCCCCTTTTTTAGCATTCCAACTGTATATTTCCCCTTTTTTAGCATTCCATATGTATATTTCCCCTTTTTTAGCATTCCATATGTATATTTCCCCTTTTTTAGCATTCCAACTGTATATTTCCCCTTCTTTAGCATTCCAACTGTATATTTCCCCTTTTTTAGCATTCCATCTGTATATTTCCCCTTTTTTAGCATTCCATATGTATATTTCCCCTTTTTTAGCATTCCAACTGTATATTTCCCCTTTTTTAGCATTCCAACTGTATATTTCCCCTTTTTTAGCATTCCATATGTATATTTCCCCTTTTTTAGCATTCCATCTGTATATTTCCCCTTTTTTAGCATTCCATCTGTATATTTCCCCTTTTTTAGCATTTCATATGTATATTTCCCCTTTTTTAGCATTCCATCTGTATATTTCCCCTTTTTTAGCATTTCATATGTATTTTTCCCCTTTTTAAAATTTATTAATCATTTTCTTTCCCCTCTTCCTCTTTCTTGTTCCCTTTGTCTTATCTCTCTTGTATATTTCTTCTTCTCCTCCTCCTCCTCCTCCTCCACCTCCTCTTCCTCCTCCTACTACTACCTCCCATAAGCGACTGTTGACCAAGCTAAGGGCACATGACTTAGGAGAGCAGTTATGTTCATGGATTGGCGATTGGCTTTCAAATCGTAAACAACGGGTAGTAATAAATGGCGAAGCATCTGATTGGTTAGATGTTACTAGTGGGGTGCTTCAGGGCTCGGTCTTGGGTCCTACTCTTTTTCTGATATATATCAACGATCTGGACTGCGGACTTGTATCTAAAATATCAAAATTTGCAGATGACACCAAATTAGGCGGTAAAGCATATACTAGAGAAAACTGCGAACTCATACAAAGTGATCTCGACAAACTATCAGACTGGAGTGATAAATGGCTATTAAAATTCAATTCCGATAAATGTAAAGTAATGCATATAGGCAACGATAACCTCAAATATAACTATCAAATGCAAAATAAATCGTTAACTGAAGTACAGCAGGAGAAGGATTTAGGTGTCATCATCAGTAATGATCTAAAAACCAGTCCGCATTGCCTAGCTGCCAGTAAAAAGGCAAATATGATGTTGGGCTTTATTAAACGCAACTTTGAACACAAAACTCCGAAAGTAATGACACAATTGTACACGTCCCTGGTTAGGCCGCACTTGGAATATGCCGTTCAATTCTGGTCGCCCTGTTTCGTAAAAGACCAAGCAAAATTGGAATCAGTGCAAAGAAGAGCAACCAAACAAATTCCATCTCTGTGAAATTCATCTTATGAAGAGAGACTGCGGAAACTTAATATGTTTTCCTTAAAGGATCGTAGAATCCGTGGGGACTTGATAGAAACCTTTAAGATCCTAAAAGGATTTGATGTCATTAATCAAGAGAACCTATTCGAGCTTTCAACTCAAGTGACAACAAGAAATAATGGTTTAAAACTAAACGGTCACGTTGCATCACCGATCTCCGTAAAAATTATTTCAATGTGAGAGTCGTTGATCGCTGGAACAAGTTACCAGCAAATGTTGTCGAAGCCAGCACAATAACTACATTTAAAAACAGGCTTGACGCGCACTGTAAAGTAAATGGGTATTGATAGTGCCCTGCGAATTCATATTTAGTCCCCCGGATCGATTAGTTGTAGTGGTAGTGGTAGTTGTAGTTAGTATATTTCATACCCTATCTTTTTGCACTACGAAACATCCATGTTCCTATCCTCTTTCGGGACATGGTATCATTTTCCAACTGTTTTCTTACAAGTAGTTGATAGTTAGTAGTATGTAGTTCAGCAGATACCCTCGTCATGGACCAATAGGTCTCCTGGTGTCTGTTATTCCTATGTAATCCTATGTAAAATCCTTTCCTCCTCCTCCTTTCCTCCTCCTCCTCTTCTTCTTCTTTCGCTTCCCTCTTCCTCCTCTCATATTATTCCTCTTCCTCCTCTTCCTTCTTCCTCCTCACCTCCGCTAAATCTCTCTCTCTCTCTCTCTCTCTCTCTCTCTCTCTCTCTCTCTCTCTCTCTCTCTCTCTCTCTCTCTCTCTCTCTCTCTCTCTCTCTCTCTCTCTCTCTCACGGGCTTATGAACATCCTCTCTTTACTAGTGCGAGAGAGAGAGAGAGAGAGAGAGAGAGAGAGAGATTGAACGTTCTTTCTCCACTTTCGTTCATCTCATTATATTTTCTTCCCCCACAATAACAACGTCTACTACTACTACTACTACTACTACTACTACTACTACTACTACTACTACTACTACTACTACTACTACTACTTCTACTTCTACTGATACTAATGGCATTTCTTCTACTTGCACAACCACTACTGTTGCTATTACGACTACTATTTCCACTGCTACTACTACTACTACTACATCCGTTACTATCAATACTTTTATAATCTCTACTACTATTACTACTGCCTTAACTACTACTACTATGACAACTAATAAATAATAAAAACAATGATGATAGGGATGTAGTCAGCGAGAGAGAGAGAGAGAAGAGAGAGAGAGAGAGAGAGAGAGAGAGAGAAGAGAGAGAGAGAGAGAGAGAGAGAGAATCACACCACTATATAGACGACCGCCGATCAATAATGAGTGACGCGACACTTACGACAAGTTTACTGACATTACCTCATCCTTCCCCTACCTACCCCCACACCCCTCCCCAACACCCCCAACTTATTCCCACCTTCCCCTCCCCCAACCAACCCTCCCCTTCACCCCCACCACCCCCAATCTACTCCTACAGCCCTCCCCCGACATTTTTTTAATTTTTTATTTTTATTTACATCTATTACATATATATACATATACATATACATATGCACATACATACACATACACATACATACACATACATCTATAATAATATAAGCGAAAGTGTGTGTGTGTGTATGTGTTATAGGTTTCGCCCCCCGTGGCGCAATCACCTCATATGGCACAGTTTTGGAACCAGCTCGACCAGGGGAAGGTTTTAAGCCCACTTATGAGATGATCCGATCAATTTTTTTTTTTTTTTTAGCAGCCTATTAGCGAGAATTGTGAAAAAAAAGTGGGTTGCGAGAATTGAGGAAACCTTGATGTAGGGTGATGGGTAATGGGTGAGTGAATGGGTGGGGTGATGGGTAATGGGTGTGTGGGTGTGATGGGTGAGGGAATAGATGGGGGTGATGGGTAATGGGTGAGTGAATGGGTGTGTGGTGATGGGTAATGGGTGAGTGAATGGGTGGGGGGTGATGGGTAATGGGTGAGTGAATGGGTGGGGGGTGATGGGTAATGGGTGAGTGAATGGGTGGGGGGGTGATGGGTAATGGGTGAGTGAATGAGTTTGGGGTGATGTGAATGTGATGGGTAATGGGTGTGGGGTGATGGGTGAGTGAATGGGTGAGGGGTGATGGGTGAGTGAATGGGTGAGGGGTGATGGGTGAGGGAATAGATGGGGGGTGATGGGTAATGGGTGAGTGAATGGGTGTGTGGTGATGGGTAATGGGTGAGTGAATGGGTTTGGGGTGATGTGAATGTGTTTGGTGGGCCGAAGGCCCACTAAACACAGGTGGTGGGCCGAAGGCCCACCAATAGCCCTCCACAGGAGCTAGCCAAAAAGTCCGCCCGGAGGGCGGCTTTGCGACTAGTATATACATAAAAAACAATAATAAACTAGGGTGGGGGGGGGGCACTCAGTAGAGCGCATACCTCCGCCCGAATATTTCATCAATTGGTTGCCAGTTTGGCAACAGTTGTGATTCGTTTTCATAAAAAAAAGTAAAAAGAAAAGTAGAAAAAAAGTATAAAAAAAAGTAAAAAAACAAAAGTAAAAATCAAATTATATATATATATATATATATATATATATATATATATATATATATATATATATATATATATAATATATATATATATATATATATATATATATATATTATATATATATATATATATACACTCAGTATAAGCGCATACCTCCGGCCGAATATTTCATCAATTGGTTGTCATGGCAACAGTTGTCAATAGATTTCATCCAAAATTAAATCAGTTCTTCCTTATACCAAATAGAATTGGTACACTGAGTTTGGTCCAAATCTATTCGTAACTTTTCGAGAAATCCTGTACGCTAACAAACAGACAGACAGACAGATCGGGGTGAAAACATAACCCCTCCAACTTCGTTGGCGGAGGTAATGAGCGGGCATCAGCTCGCCGCTGTAGCCGCAGCCACAGTCAGGTCACAGGGGGGGCGGGGCGTGAGGTCACTCCCGCACCTTAGTGTTCATCGGG
>JACEEZ010011903.1:255000-260000 GCA_016584305.1 Chionoecetes opilio | reverse complement strand
TTCCTCACCCTTCCATCCCTATCATTCTTCATAGCACCCTCCCTTTCCTCACCCTTCCATCCCTATCATTCTTCATAGCACCCTCCCTTTCCTCACCCTTCCATCCCATCATTCTTCATCTCCCCTCCCTTTCCTCACCCTTCCATCCCTATCATTCTTCATAGCACCCTCCCTTTCCTCACCCTTCCATCCCTATCATTCTTCATAGCTCCCTCCCTTTCCTTACCTTTTCCTCCCTATCATTCTTCAATCTCCCTCCATTTCTTTCTTCATATCTCTTTCTTCTCCCTTTCTCCCTTTACTCTCATTATCCTTATCTATAATCAAAAAAATTATAGTGTCCTTTACTCATGTTTTTCCTTTTCTTTCTATTTTTTTTCTCTTTCCTCTTTCTATTTTTTTCTCTTCTTTCTATTTTTTTTTCTCTTTCTTCTTTCTATTTTTTTTTTTTCTTCTTTCTATTTTTTTCTTTCTTCTTTCTATTTTTTTTTTCTCTTTCTTCTTTCTATTTTTTTCTCTTTCTTTCTATTTTTTTCTCTTTCTATTTTTTTCTTTCTTCTTTCTATTTTGTTCTCTTTCTTCTTTCAATTTTTTTCTCTTTCTTTCTATTTTTTTTCTCTATTTTTTTTCTCTTCTGTATTTTTTTTTCTCTTCTTTCTATTTTTTTTCTCTTTCTATTTTTTTTCTCTTTCTATTTTTTCTCTTTCTTTCTATTTTTTTTCTTTCTTCTTTCAATTTTTCTCCTCCCTATTTTTTGAACCAGCCTATTTTACCCTTACCTTCCTATTCTCACTTTCATTTTTCCTTTATTTTGTGTTTCATTCCTGGTTCTTATGACTTCCTTTCCGTATTTCTTTTTAGTCCTCCTTCCTTCCGTCTCATTGTTACCTCTTCATCCCTTCATAACTATCCTTTCTTCTACCTTACTTCTCTGTCCTATCTCCCCTATGTCCCCTATGTCCCCTATGTCCTATCCCAATTCTTTTTGTATTATCATTGTTTTACTATTCTATTCCCTTTTCTCCCTTATTCCTTACTCTACCCTATTTATTTCCCTTTGTTTACCTATATTAACATTCCTTTCTACTCTACTTCCTCTTTCCTTCATGATTTAATTTACTTTCTTCGTTTCATCCTTTTTCTTATCTCCCTTTCTTAGTTTTATTTTTTCTCTTACCTCCTTCCTTCCTTCCTTCCTTCCTTCCTTCTTCCTTCCTTTTTCTTTTTCCTTCCTTCCATTCCTCTTCTTCCTTCCTTCTTTCTTTCTCCCTTCTTCTCTTTCCTTCCTTCCTTCCTTCCTTCTTCCTTCCTTCCTTCCTTCCTTCCTTCTCTTCCTTCCTTCCTTCCTTCCTTCCTTCCTTCCTTCCTCCCTTCTTCCTTCCTTTCTTTCCTCCTTCTCCTCCTTTCTTTCCTCCCTTCTTCCTTTCCTTCCTTCCTTCCTTCCTTCCTTCCTTCCTTCCTTCCTTCCTTCCTTCTTTCCTCCCTTCTTCCTTCCTTTCTTCCTTCCTTTCTTTCTTTCTTTCCTTCCTTCTTTCCTTCCTTTCTTCCTCTTTCTTTCCTTCCTTCTTTCCTTCCTCCCTTCTTCCTTTCCTTCCTTCCTCCCTTCCTTCCTTTCCTTCCTTCCTTCCTTCCTTCCTTCCTTCCTTCCTCCCTTCTTCCTTCCCTCCCTCCCTTCCTTCCTTCCTTCCTCCTTCTTCCTTCCCTCCCTTCTCTTCCTTCCTTCCTTCCTTCCTTTCTCTTATCCCTTCTCTGTTCTTTACTTTTTTTTTTTTTTCTTTTTTTTACATCACAAAGAACTGGCCAAGGGCACAACAAAAATGGGTAACACAAAGCCCGCTTAGTTGCCAGTCCCTATAAAGAAGACAGTAAGAGAATAAAATAAAAACAGAGGGGTAGGCCAATTTAGTTCGGGTTCAACCTACATTCTCTTCCTTATCCACTCTATTTACTCCTTTCTTTCATTATTTATTCTCCTCTCTACGCTTTATCCTTTTTCTCGTTCTTCCTCTCTTTGTGTTATTCTTTCTCTTATCTCCATTTCTCATTCTCTTTCCTATACAAACTCTTCTATCCTATTTTTTCTCTCCCTTCCTTCCATTACCGTCGCGTCACATCTGTTCCTTTTCCCATCGCTCCTTTGTACCTTATTTCCCCCCCATCTTTTCTATCAACCCCCTTCCCCCAACCCCTGACACTCCCCCCCAACCCCTGACACTCCCCCCAACCCCTGACACTCCCCCCTTCTCCACTCTCCCTTCCCCTCTCCTTATGAAACACCCCCTTCCCTTCAACCCTATAACACCCCCCTACCCCTAATGACACTCCCCCTTCCCCTCCTTCCCTTCCTTCCCCTCTTCCCTCTCTTTCCCCTCCCTAAGACACTTCCCTTCCCTCCCTAGACACTCCCCTTCTTGACCCCTTCCCCTCCTCCTGACCCCTTTCCTTCCCCTTCCAACCCTCCTTCCCCCCCCTTAACACACATCCTTCCTATCCCACCTTAACCTCCTTCCCCTCTTCCCCTTCCCTCCTTCCCCTCACCCCTTGAATGTAATGCCAAAAAGGGGGGAAATGTGCCAGTCTTAACCCCCTTTCTACCCCTCTCCCCTTCTCCCATCCCCCTGACACCCCTTTCCCCTTCCCCGTTCCTCCTGACCCACCTTCCCTTCCCCCTGACACCCCTTCCCCTCCTTTTCCCCCTTCCCCTCCCCCCCTCCCCCCTCATTTATTCCACCAGATAACGTGATGTCAGTGGTGTGACTCGGGGACGGAGAGACTGTGGTTTATGGGACCGCATAGTGACCCACCCAACCCCTTCACCCCCCACCACACACACACACACACCCCACACACCCCACACACACACGGGGCCAGGTATGGGGTTAGTAGAGGGGAAGGGGGGTGGGGGGGGTAAGAAAGAAAGGATAAAGGCATGGAGTGATAATAAGAGAAATCAGATAAAGAAGAGACCAAAAAAAAGTGTTGATTTTTTTGTGAGGTTTAAAATGAATGAGACTTTGACACACACACATGCATACGTACATACATACACGCCGGCACACACACACACACACACGCACACGACACACACACGCACACGCACACACACACACAAACATCTACATACATACATACATACATACATACATGCACACACACACACACAGGTTAATTGTTACACCTGCAAACCAATTACTATGATTGTCTAGATACACAACGTTGCTTGATGACACACACACACACACACACACACACACACACACACACACACACACACACACACACACACACACACACACACACACACACACACACACACACACACACACACACACACACACACACACACACACTTCCTAGTAAGGTCACCATAAAACAGCCAACACCTTCCCGACTTGACCCTGTTCTGAGAAAGAGAGAGAGAGAGAGAGAGAGAGAGAGAGAGAGAGAGAGAGAGAGAGAGAGAGAGAGAGAGAGAGAGAGAGAGAGAGAGAGAGAGGTTTATAAGTTTAGGCCAATTAACTCTCAGTATTATTATCACCATTATTATTACTATCATTATTATTATTGTTATTATTATTATTGTTGTTTATAAGTGTAGTAGCAATAGCAGCATCATTAATATTATCATCATTATTATTGTCATTATTATCATTATTATTATTCATAGTTGTAGTAGGAGTAGGAGCATCATTATCATCATCATCATCATCATTACCTTTTATTGCTGTCATTACTTTTGTTTGTTTCTTTTATTGCTCCCGTCGTGACAAAACAAATTAATCTGTGTTTTATTGGCGTGTAATCTATGCACGACCGAGAAGAACTGAGGAAATGACAGACAGACAAGCAGATAGACAGACAGACAGACAGACAAGCAGATAGCCAGACAGACAGACAGACAGACAAGCAGATAGACAGACAGACAGAAAAGCAAATAGACAACAGACAGACAAGCAGATAGACAGACATACAGACAGACAAGCAGATAGCCAGACAGACAGACAAACAAGCAGATAGACAGACAGACAAGCAGATACAGACAGACAGACAGACAGACAAGCAAAGACAGACAGACAGACAAGCAGATAGACAGACAGACAGACAGACAAGCAGATAGACAGACAGACAAGCAGATAGACAGACAGACAAGCAGATAGACAGACAGACCAGACAGACAAGCAGATAGCCAGACAGACAAACAGACAAGCAGATAGACAGACAGACAGACAGACAGACAGAAAAGCAAATAGACAGACAGACAGACAAGCAGATAGACAGACAGACAGACAGACAAGCAGATAGCCAGACAGACAGACAGACAAGCAGATAGCCAGACAGACAGACAGACAGACAAGCAGATAGACAGACAGACAAGCAGATACAGACAGACAGAAGACAAAAGGATACAGACAGACAGACAGACAGAGATAGACAGACAGACAAGCAGATAAAAACAGACAGACAAGCAGATAGACAGACAGACAAGCAGATAGCCAGACAAGACAGACAGACAAGCAGATAGCAGGACAGACAAGCAGAAGCAGACAGACAGACAGACAAGCAGATAGCCAGACAGACAGACAGACAGCGATGACAGACAGACAGCAGATAGCCAGACAGACAGCAGGACAGACAACAAGGATAGACAGGACAGACAACAGGATAGACAGACAGAAGACAGACAGACAAGCAGATAGAAGACAGACAGACAGTGACAGACAGAAAGCAGATACAGACAGCAGACAGACAAGCAGATACAGACAGACAGACGAAAGCAGATAGACAGAAGACAGAAGACAAACAGATAGCAGACAGACAGACAGACAAGCAGATACCAGACAGGACAGACAAGCAGATAGACAGACAGAACAAGCAGATACAGACAGACAGACAGACAAGCAGATAGACAGACAGACAAGCAGATACAGACAGACAGACAAGCAGGCAGATAGACAGACAGACAAGCAGATAGCCAGACAGACAGACAGACAAGCAGATAG
>JACEEZ010011903.1:190000-250000 GCA_016584305.1 Chionoecetes opilio | reverse complement strand
TATCGAGGTTATTTTCATTATTTCGTACCCTCATTTTCACTCATTCCTACTTTTATCATCTATTTTCAAGGGTTTTCTATCTTTTCCATACGCTCATATTCACTCATTTTCATTGTGTCTTTTTTACAGGTATATGTTTATTATTTTCTCGTACCCTCATATTCTCTCACTCATTTTCATTATATCATGTTTTTTTCCAGGTTTCATTGTATTACTTTTTCGTATCCTCATAGTTTTTTCAATCAATTTCATTATTATCATGTTTTTTTCCAAGGTTATATTTTTTATTATTATTGTACACTCATATCCATTCACTCATTTTCAATATATAATTTTCTCAAAGGGTTTATTATCATTTTTTTTCGTCTCCTCATATTCACTCACTTTCATGCTCACTTTTTCCTCATTGTCCTCGTCGCCTCATGACAACATAGCGTGTCTTCCTGGCGTGAGGGAGACAGCCCACTCTTCACTACAAGGCTCTCTCTCTCTCTCTCTCTCTCTCTCTCTCTCTCTCTCTCTCTCTCTCTCTCTCTCTCTCTCTCTCTCTCTCTCTCTCTCTCTCTCTCTCTCTCTCTCTCTCTCTCTCTCTCTCCTATTTTTCATCCACTCTCCTTTTTCTTAATTTGTTCCACACCCTCCCTCTCTCTCCTCTCTCTCTCTCCTCTCTCTCTCTCTCTCTCTCTCTCTCTCTCTCTCTCTCTCTCTCTCTCTCTCTCTCTCTCTCTCTCCTCTCTCTCTCTCTCTCTCTCTCTCATAACCCGCATCGTAGTTCATCCTAAAGAAAAAAACTGACCTTGTTCATCCTACCTATCCATTTTCTCGTGTCTTTATCTACCTATGCATTTGTCTTAATTGGGTAAAACCTTGGTAGGGATTATAATGATTCTTTTTTTAGTGGCGGGAAGGAAGGCCGGGCATTTTTTATACTCTATAGGATGTGCGTGTTGAGAGAGAGAGAGAGAGAGAGAGGAGAGAAGAGAGAGAGAGAGAGAGAGAGAGAGAGAGAGAGAGAGGTAACAAATTAAGAAAAGTAGGGCGGGTGAAAAATAGGACAGGGGGAGAAGGAGTGAGTGAAGGATAGAAGGGAGAGAGAGAGAGAGAGAGAGAGAGAGAGAGAGAGAGAGAGAGAGAGAGAGAGAGAGAGAGAGAGGAGAGAGAGAGAGAAGGAGATGAGGAAGGCGAGGATAAAGTGAGAGAAAAAGGTAGCAGAATGAAGAAGATGAGAAACGAAGAGAGAAAATGGAATGAGAGAGAAAGAGAGAAAGGGAAAGAGGAAAATTAATGGAATGAGAGAGAAAGAGAGAGAGGAAAATAAGGTATGAGGAAGGGAGTAAAGAAGGGAAGAGAGGAGTGAGGTGATAATTGAATAATAAAACGTAAGGAAAAAAAGAGAAAGAGGAGAGAATTTAAATTAAATATAAGAGGGAGAGAAGAGAAGGAGGAGAAAGGGGGGGAAGGGAGAGGAGGAGGAAAAGGAGGAGTTAAAGAAAAGGAGGGGAAGGAAGAGGGGGAGAAAGGAAGAGGAGGAAAGGAAGGAAGGAGGGGGAGGAAGGAAAAGGGGAGTTAAATAGGGAGGAGGAAGGAAAGGAGGGGTTAAAGAAGAGGAGGAGGAAGGAAAAGGAGGAGGAAGGAAGAGGAGGAGGAAGGAAGAGGGGAGGAAGGAAAAGGAGGAGTTAAAGAAGAGGAGGAGGAAGGAAAAGGAGGAGGAGGAAGGAAGAGGAGGAGGAAGGAAGAGGAGGAGGAAAAAGAGGAGGAGGAAGGAAAAGGAGGAGTTAAGAAGAGGAGGAGAGAAGGAAGAGGAGGAGGAAGGAAGAGGAGGAGGAAGGAAGAGGGGAGGAAGGAAGGATGGAGGAGAAGGAAAAGGAGGAGTTAAAGAAGAGGAGGAGGAAGGAAAAGGAGGAGGAAGGAAGAGGGGAGGAAGGAAGAGGAGGAGGTAGGAAGAGGAGGAGTTAAGGAAGAGGAGGAAGGAAGAGGGAGTTAAGAGAAGAGGAGGAAAGGAAGAGGAGGAGGAAGGAAGAGGAGGAGGAAGGAAGAGGAGGAGGAAGGAAAAGGAGGAGGAAGGAAGAGGAGGAGGAAGGAAGAAGAGGGGGAGGAAGGAAGAGGGGGAGGAAGGAAGAGGAGGAGGAAGGAAGAGGAGGAGGGAGGAAGAGGAGGAGGAAGGAAGAGGAGGAGGAAGGAAGAGGAGGAGGAAGGAAGAGGAGGAGGAAGGAAGAGGAGGAGTTAAAGAAGAGGTAAGAGAGGAAGAGAAGGAGAGATGAATAAGATGAAGGAAGTAAATGAGGAAGGCAAGCAAGAGGAAAGATAAAAGCAAAAAGGAAGGAAGGATAGAATTAAAAGACAGAATAAAAAAGGGAGAGGAAGGAAGGAAAGGAAAGAAGGATAGAATATATATACGATTAAAAAAAAGGGAAAGGGAGGGAAGGGAAAGGAAGGGAAAAGAAGGGAAAGAGAAAAGAAGAGAAGGAAGGGAAGGAGAAAGAAGATAAGGGAAGAGAGTACACCATCAACATAAATAAAAGTAAACATTAATAATCACGAAGAGGCGTAAGTCTTCAAGCTCTCTGCAGTACGTCTCCGGGGATCGAAAGAAGGAAAAAGAAGAGAAGGAAGGAAATGACCGTCCTGGCAAGCCCTATATTAATTATTAGAGAGAGAGAGAGAGAGAGAGAGAGAGAGAGAGAGAGAAGAGAGAGAGAGAGAGAGAGAGAGAGAGAGAGAGAGAGAGAGAAGCATAAAGTATTGTCAATCTCGGTGATATTAACACTTCTCTCTCTCTCTCTCCTCTCCCCTCTCTCTCTCCTCTCTCTCTCTCTCTCTCTCTCTCTCTCTCTCTCTCTCTCTCCCTCTCTCTCTCTCTCTCTCTCTCTCTCTCTCTCACACACATACACACACACACACACGTACCCGGGAGATTTAATTAGGCATTGATTCACCTGTCAGCGCAGTATTGGTTAATGTATGCTGCCCAAGGCCTTCATTAAGTATCTACATCATCCATCAAGCTCATCAGGGCAAGACAGGCGCGTGGATCATTGAATTAGCTCTGTGATCCACCAATACGTCATCCACTTTGTTGCCTATGCAGATACTATTCATTATATCATGTTTTTCGGGATTTTTTTTTTTTTTTTTTTTTAGAATTCATTATAGCATGTTTTTTCCTGGTTTTATTTAGTTTTTTGTCAGAATTCGTTATATCAAGTTTTTTCAAGGTTTATTTTGTCTGGGTTTTTTTAGAATTCATTAGAGCGTCTGCTACAATTATGGACAGTTTTAGACAAAAGTTTAGGTTAGGGAGGTTTAAGTGTGTTCAGCAGCATCAACACACACAGGGTTTACAAGCGGCTTGTATGTAGAGTAGAAAACGAGGCATCACGGGGCAAAGTCACGTGTCTGTCACATGACATGACAAGTCAAAGAAAGGGAAATCCTGACACAGTTATCGACAGGCTGCTACAGCTATCCCGTCTAACCATTTTTATTTTTATTACAAGCAAAATCCTACAAAGTGAACCAAAAACGTAACTGACAGCAAGGTAATTGTATGTCCAAGTATTTACAGAATGAAGTAAGCCCACAAAGTACTGCAGCCATAATGAAACATTATACACGCGTGTGTATGCAGATGTGGTCAAGTTAAAAAAAAAAAAAAGTATTTATTATTATTTTTTCTTTTTAAGTAAGCCGACGAAGTACTGTAACCATAATGAAACATTATACATGTGTGTATACAGAGGTGGTCAAATATATATATATATATATATAAAATATATATATATATATATATATATATATATATATATAATATATATATATATATATATATATATATATTATATATATATATATATATATATATATATATATTTTTTTTTTTTTTTTTTTTTTTTTTTTTTTAAACCGTTAAGTGTGCACACAAGACTGGCAACGGCATTGCTCGCCGGTAATGTTCGTCGATCGGCACCGACGGTGATGAGTGATGAGTGAGACGTACAATTATCTCCAAAAGCTACATCGCAAATTCACTTTGAAAAACAATGTTTTGTATACTGTGGATAACTCTAGCACTTCCATATTTATGTATACAATAATTATCGACACCCCCGATAGTACACACAGAGGTCATCACAGAAAGACAAACTGCAGCCATGGCATTCGTATGACACTTATTTTTGTAGATTATCAACTAAAAACAGTAGATTTTTCACTCCGACTTGAAATAAACAAACACATCCATGGCTGTGTGCGTTAACGTACCTGTTAAATAGCACGATTCGGTGATTTGTGCAGTAGGAGCATTAAACATTTCAAGCTCGTCTACACAGTGGTTTAGCAGTAGCGTTGCATGATAGGTCTAGAAACGTTCCGGGTGAGTACAAGCAAAGGACCAAAAAGCCCCTAAAGTTTAAAGGGGGTTCGCAGAGAGTATTATTTCTGAAAAAGTGTCGATAACTGTCGCCTGTCGATAATTGTAGCAGATATCTATATCAAGTTCAAGTTTTTTTATTTATTTTTTATTCATTATATCATGTTTTTTTCAAGTTATTTTTTAGTTTTTTTAGAATTCATTATTGCATGTTTTTTCGGGTTTTAATTAGAATTCATTATATGATTGTTTTTGTTTTTATTTTTATTTTTAGATTTCATTACCATGTTTTTTTTTTTTTTTTTTTTCATTATATGTTTTTTCCCCAGGTTTTATTTAGCTTTTTTAAATTCATTACATGTTTTTTTCAAGGTTTTTTTATTTTGTGTTTTTATAATTCATTATATCATGTTTTTTTCAAGGTTTTTTTATTTGTTTAAAAAAAATCATTATATCATGTTTTTTCAAGGTTTTATTTTGATTTTTTAGAATTCATTATATCAAGATTCTTCAATGTTTTATTTTGATTTTTTAGAATTCATTATGTAAAGGTTCTTCAATGTTTTTTTGTTTTTTTAAATTCATTATATCATGTTTTTTCCAAGTTTTATTCGTTTTTTTTTCGTACCCTCATATTCACTCACTTTCATGCTCACTTTCCGTTTACCTTTTTCCTCCCTTTTCTTTTCCTTTCCTTTTTCACCGTCAGTCTCACTTTCTCCCTGACAGGCTCACCACCGCGCCCCTGGGAGTCACAAAGGCGGCTCAAGGTCATCAGGGTCAAGGTCAAGGTCAAAGGGCGCCTTGCATCCTCGTCAGCCATGTCCTCGCCCCCTCGTTCCTCCCCTCCCTCCTCGGGTGCCTCGGGGTAAGAAGAAATGTATTGTTAGGACCAGTGTGCCTTTAGTCTTTATTTTCTTCTCCTACCTCTTCTTCTTCTTCTTCTTCCTCTTCCTCTTCCTCTTCCTCTTCCTCTTCCTCTTCCTCTTCCTCCTCCTCTTCAGGGTAATGAGGGTTATAAGGGTAATGGTTAAGGGTAATTAGGGAAGTTAGTGATTGATCTATCGAGGGAGTCAGAGTTCTATATTTGAAATGACATCAATAACAACAACAACAACACATACACAACAACAACAACAACAGGTGCAATAACAATCAGACACTCGTTGCTCAGATGCGTTTCGAGGCTTTTGTCTGGCGGTTCGTGTGGTCTGATGGTTAGTCATTCCTGGTCAGTGTTAATTGCAAGCTTTCTCGTACTTGAAGGACAGAGGCATTGATGGTGTTGTGGTCGGTAGACGAACAACACCATCACCACCACCACCATTACCATCAACACCACCACCACCACTATTACCATCAACACCACCATCATCATCACCACCATCACCACCACCACCACCACCATCATCAACACCACCACTACCATCATCAACATCACCACCACCACAACCATTACCATCAACAACACCACCACCACCACCATCACCATCACCACCATCATAATCACCACCACCACCACTGGACCCTGCGACCCTCAGCGGACCCTCAATCATCACCACCTCGCCAGTAAGGTAATTGAGCCCCTGCCGCGGTGGTGATTTTGAATTTGTATGGAAAATAGCGATTGGGGCACTGCATGGAAGGTCGAGGTGGGAGGCTATCAGTGCGGTCATGGTTGTTTACTGTCGAGGGGGGGAAAGGGGGAAGGGAGGGGGAGGAAGTTGGAGGGGGAGGAAGGGAAGAGGAAGGGAAGGGAAGGGGGAGGGAAGAGCGAAGGGAGGGGGAGGAAGGGGGAGGGGTAGGGATAGGGGAGGGGGAAGGGAGAGGTATGAAGGGGAAGGGGGATAGAGCCTTAATTCACCGCCAGCAGGTTAGTGGACCGCCGTTAGGGAGGGGGGTGGCGCCCTAGGATAATCTATATAATATCCTTAGTGGCGCCCCTCTCTTTCCACCAGGTTGTTACATCAGTCAGGAAATTATAAATAATAATAATAATAATAATAATAATTTTATTATCTATCAGAGGCATACAGACAAAAAAAGCAACAAGACAGTTAACTTAAGTACTAGAGCAAAAAACAACAACAACATAATATAGGCCATAGACCACTGTAAACCTGGACTGCGCACGGAATATCGGCCTGTAGCACAAGGGCCTGAAGTCGGAGGGCCGCTCGGATTCATATATATATATATATATAATATATATATAATTATATATATATATATTATATATATATATATATATATATATATATATATATATATATATATATATATATACGCATCATATAGACTGGTTTATCAGTATATATGATATACTGTAATCTTCGTAAATGTTTGTTCTATAATATTATCAAATAAAAAACAGTAAAACACGCTAAAGAAATGCCATTACGAGACTGAAGAAATATGCATGAACTTAATATTCACTTCAACTCTTCGCCATTTAAAAGAAATATATCAATGGAAAGCTAATAAAATTGCACTTCTATTGATACCCTTCATGATAACAGTTGACTCGCAAAGTTTTAAGTGGCGAAGAGTTGAAGTGAATCAGAGTCTCGTAATGGCATTTCTTTAGCGTGTTTTACTGTTTTGTATTTGATAATATTATAGAACAAACATTTACGAAGATAACAGTATATCATATATACTGATAAACCAGTCTATATGATAGTCCATAGACCACTATATCTCTTTGTCGGGCGGGCCGCAGGCCGCTATGCAGCCCCGCAATTTCAAAACATTGTCGCGTGAACAGTCCAGTGGGGGGGCATTTTCGAACACTACTATTCCCCTAACTACCATCTTAGGGGACTAAGACCATCTTAGCGCTAGTTGGACATTTTCGGAAGCAAATTTCGCTCCGCCTAAGACAGCGCAGCGAGTGTAGGCTAAGGCAGGGTTGGGGTCGTCTTAGCCCGCAATTTTCTTCGTCACCATAACAACAATGGTTATATTATTGGTTATATATCATATATTTTTGACTGTATATAGTATATTAGGCTGTATAATACACTATGTATATATATATATATATATATATATATATATATATATATATATAATATATATATATATATATATAATACTATATATATAGGTGTGGGCTATATATATACTATATATATATAGGGGTGGGCTGGGCGGAATAGATATGATTTGCGACAGAAACGGTTAGCAGATTAATTCTAAACATATCAAAACTCACCAGATAAAAAGTTTCGTTATTCACGATAATATCACATACTGGCTATGATGTGTGTGTGGAGGATGAAAAGGGGGAAGGAAGAGGAGGGAGAAGAAATAATAGAAGAAAAAAAAGGAGAGAGAGAGAGAGAGAGAGAGAGAGAGAGAGAGAGAGAGAGAGAGAGAGAGAGAGAGAGAGAGAGAGAGAGAGAGAGAGACTCCCTCGGCGCAGTGACACTGCACTGTGACTGTAGCAGAAATACATATCTGGCAACTCAAGGAGAAGGAAGAGGAGGGAGAAGAAATAATAGAAGAAAAAAAGGAGAGAGAGAGAGAGAGAGAGAGAGAGAGAGAGAGAGAGAGAGAGAGAGAGAGAGAGAGAGAGAGAGAGACTCCCTCGGCGTGGTATACATATTTCCCGCCAAATACAGACTTGTGTCGCGCGCGCTGATTGGTTAGGTGGCACTAAGAAGGGTTGACCTTCTGCCGGGGCGGCATTTTGGAAGGGGCTCTAAACTACACCCTCTTAGCGTCCTAAGACCGACTTAGTTATACCGGGCCAAGAAGATTACTAAGAAAGCATTTTCGGGCGTCATCTTAGCCTCGTGTAAGGGGACAGAAGGCCAACCCTTCTTAGTGCCACCTAACCAATCAGCGCGCGCGACACAAGTCTGTATTTGGCGGGAAATACGTATACCACGCCGAGTGTCTCTCTCTCTCTCTCTCTCTCTCCCTTCTCTCTCTCTCTTTTCTCTCTCTCTCTCTCTCTCTCTCTCTCTCTCTCTCTCTCTCTCTTCTCTCTCTCTCTCTCTCTGTCTCCTTTTTTTTCTTCTATTATTTCTTCTCCCTCTTCCTTCCCCCTTTTCATCCTTCACACACACAGCATAGCCAGTATGTGATATTATCGTGAATAACGACACTTTTTTTCTGGTGTGTTTTGATATGTTTAGAATTAATCTGCTAACCGTTTCTGTCGCAAATCATATCTATTCCGCCCAGCCCACTCCTATATATATAGTATATATATAGCCCACACCTATATATATATATACATAGTGTATTATACAGCCTAATATACTATATACAGTCTAAAATATATAATATATAACCAATAATATAACCATTGTTGTTATGGTGACGGAGAAAATTGCGGGCTAAGACGACCCCAACCCTGCCTTAGTTTACACTCGCTGCACTGTCTTAGGCGGAGCGAACTTTGCTTCCGAAAATGTCCACCTAGCGCTAAGATGGTCTTAGTCCCCTAAGATGGTCTTAGTAGTGTTCCAAAATGCCGCCCAAAAACATTCTGTCCCTTACACGAGACTAAGATGACGCCCGAAAATGCTTCCTTAGTAATCTTCTTAGCCCGGTATAACTAAGTCGGTCTTAGGACGCTAAGAGGGTGTAGTTCAGAGCCCCTTCGAAAATGCCCACCCAGAGATATAAGTGGTCTATGTATGGGTGCCTTGCACGTGACGTCACAGCCCTTGTTGTGGCTGCGACAGGCGAGGGAAATGCGAGCTGGAGGACCAACAAACTCCACTTACCTCCCGTGTTTGCCAGCTTAATGGTAATTTTCCCCTACTAAATATATGTTCATCAGTATATAAAAGATATACTGTTATCTTCGGAAATTTTTGTTCTATAATATTATCAAATAAAAAACCGTAAAACACACTAAATAACTGCCATTATGAGACTTTCAAGAAATATGCATGAACTTAATGTTCTATTAAACTCTTAGTCATTTAATATTTTGCTGGAAAACTTTTTACATGGAGAATATGAATAGAAGCGGAATTTCATTAGCTTGCCATTGATACATTTAGTTTTCTGATAAATGAATTAGCAGCATGCATAAATTAGCGTTAACTAAATAAATAACATAATTAAATCGGGTAACTTTTCCCGATTGATGAGGTTATTTATCTAGTTAACGCTAATGTATACATGGTTCTAATTTATTTATCAGATAACGAAATATATCAATGGAAAGCTAATGAAATTCCGCTTCTATTGGTATTGTCCATGTAAAAAGTTTTCGAGCAAAATATTAAATGGGAGCTGGAGTTGGTGAATATTAAGTTCATGCATATTTCTTGAGAGTCTCATAATGGCCATTCTTTAGTGTGTTTTACGGTTTTTTATTTGATAATATTATAGAACAAACATTTCCGAAGACAACAGTATATCTTTTATACTGATAAACATATCTTAGGTAGGGGAAAAGTACCATAAGCTGGCAAACACGGGCGGCAAGTGGAGTTTGTTGGTCCTCCAGCTCGCTCCGACGGGCGGCATTTGGCTTGAAGACGGCGGCATTTGGCTTGAAGACGCTAGGTCGTGACGTCAGTGCAAGTCACCTATAGGCACATTAGGGGACATGGCATGAAAGTGCATTTACGTTACAAAGTGCAACGTACAAATGATATCAGGAGACTTTACGTAGCGGTAAGAGAGTGTGCGTTCAATCACACCTAAAATGTAATATTTCGCGGATTGCTGGCTACATATTTGTGTGACATCTTTATAATAATATAAGCGAAAGTGTGTGTGTGTGTGTGTGTGTGTGTGTGTCCGCGATAGGTGCCGCCCCCAGTATCGATACTGTATTCAGTTTGTCAAGGCCACTCACGATAGCTTGGTAGTTACTGTGGTGTCAGGCATTACTGTGGTGCTGTGCTTTACTGTGGTGTTAAGTATTAGCCCCCCAATGTGTGTGTCTGACCTAAAGATACGGCGTGAGCCCCGTACCGCCGCGGGGCATAGTGGTCCACAATCAGAGCTGGGCAGTATTTAAATACAATTGTATTTAAATAAATTTCTGTATTTATAAATGTATTTGTAAATACCTACGTTGTCATGTATTTAAATACAGTATTTAAATACTTTTATGAGTATTTAAATACATTTAATACAAAAAATTGAATACTTTTTTATCAGTTCATTTGGCCATAACCCCGCCCAACTATCTGGCAACCCTGATGTTACAGTGAACCAGTGTTTCCACTGGCAAGGAAATGTCCTGCTGATTTCAAGGAAATTTAGGCCTGAGAAGGAAATTTCTACGGAATCCCAAAATCTAAGGAAATCCTAAGGAAATTCATTTTTTCGGACATGTTAAAATTTGTGTGTAATTAAAATGTATTTACAAATGTATTTAAATACAATTGATGTATTTAGTATTTAGTATTTAAATACATTCGTAAAATGTATTTAGTATTTAGTATTTAAATACATTCGTAAAATGTATTTAGTATTTAGTATTTAAATACATTTCGCCCATGTATTTAGTATTTAGTATTTAAATACATTCAATGTATTTTGTGCCCAGCTCTGTCCACAACAAGCTACTTTCAGGCACGCTGGACTAAAACCTGGGATCAGCGCATCAAGATATACCCTGGGTACGTCTGTGTAGTATTCAGCGGGAGACACTTACCGAAAATACTTCATTAATATACCATTACCGGCCTGAAAGTAAGAACAGTCATGTATTTCAGGGTGAATATGACGATGAAAGGCTAATATGGCGGTAATTATGATCGTCCCACCTATATGTATCACTAAGAATACTCTTATTATCACGAATATGCCATAAATAAGGTATTTAAGGGTAAAATTCATCTTATTTACGAATAAATACGTCTGTATATCCGGAATTACTTGTAAACATGGCCGCCCAGCTGGTTACTGAACGCTGATTGGCTGAGACCAGAGCAAGGCCACTGATTGGCTAAAGGGAATCCTGCCTCTCTGCCAGGTTATGAGGTGCCGATTACGTATTCAAAACAAATTATGACTTTTTTATTCGTGGACCGATTATGGATTGTATATTGGTGACGTCACGGGGCTTGTGACGTCACCGTTTGTTTAAACGGGGCTGGTATACGGCGGCTGTGTGGATCATTACTGCCCTTATAATTCGGGATTACCGGCTCTATGCAAGGCTGAACAAAGGTAGATGGGGAGAATATCAATGTACAAACCCGAAAATAGGTGAAAATGGCTGTATAGCTATATATAGAGAGATAAATAATAATTTCTTAAAGTAATCGTCCAGACCCATTTTTTTTTTGCCTAATTATGTTGAATAAAAAGTTGACATTCAAAACACCTAATCCACCAAAAATAATTGATTTCCAGGCCTTATTTCCGTAAAAACACGACTTTTGTAAAAAGCGCGCGAAAAAAAAAATCTTCCCTCCAACAGGGCTACGACTGTTATTGATGACGTCAGAACAGGGACGCCCGCAGACACTCTGTCTGACACCTGTCGGCAAATGTTATGATGAGCGATTGTACTTCGGTGTCAGACAGTGAATCTGTCGTTGTGACAGACACTCTTCCCACACACACGCCTGCACACACGCCTCCTTCCCACACACACGCCTGCGCACCAACACCCTTCCTGCACACACACACACATACACACACAACACACACGTGTGTGGAGGGCGTGTGTGTGGGAAGGAGGCGTGTGTGCAGGCGTGTGTGTGGGAAGGAGGCGTGTGTGCAGGCGTGTGTGTAAGAAGGGTGTCGGTGTGCAGACGTGTGTGTGGGAAGGGTGTCGGTGTGCAGGCGTGTGTGTGGGAAGGAAGCGTGTGTGTGGGAAGGAGGCGTGTGTGCAGGCGTGTGTGTGGGAAGGAAGCGTGTGTGTGGGAAGGAGGCGTGTGTGCAGGCGTGTGTGTGGGAAGGAAGCGTGTGTGCAGACGTGTGTGTGGGAAGGAGGCGTGTGTGCAGGCGTGTGTGTGGGAAGGAGGCGTGTGTGCAGGCGTGTGTGTGGGAAGGAGGCGTGTGTGCAGGCGTGTGTGTGGGAAGGAGGCGTGTGTGCAGGCGTGTGTGTGGGAAGGAGGCGTGTGTGCAGGCGTGTGTGTGGGAAGGAGGCGTGTGTGCAGGCGTGTGTGTGGGAAGGAAGCGTGTGTGCAGGCGTGTGTGTGGGAAGGAGGCGTGTGTGCAGGCGTGTGTGTGGGAAGGAAGCGTGTGTGTGGGAAGGAGGCGTGTGTGCAGGCGTATGTGTGTGCAGGCGTCTGTGTGGGAAGGGTGTCGGTGTGCAGGCGTGTGTGTGGGAAGGAAGCGTGTCTGCAGGCGTGTGTGTGGGAAGGCGGCGTGTGTGTGGGAAGGAGGCGTGTATGCAAGCGTGTGTGTGGGAAGGAGGCGTGTGTGCAGGCGTGTGTGTGGGAAGGGTGTCGGTGTGCAGGTGTGTATGTAGGAAGGAAGCGTGTGTGCAGGCGTGTGTGGGGGAAGGAGGCGTGTGTGCAGGCGTGTGTGGGAAGGGTGTCGGTGTGCAGGTGTGTGTGTGGGACGGAGGCGTGTGTGCAGGCGTGAGTGTGGGAAGGGTGTCGGTGTGAAGGCGTGTGTGTGGGACGGAGGCGTGTGTGCAGGCGTGAGTGTGGGAAGGGTGTCGGTGTGCAGGCGTGTGTGTGGGAAGGAAGCATGCTGCACCCATAAAGGATGCATGCATGTGGCATATAGCAAAAAAAATCTATCAGAAACACCCAAATATCTTCAAGTACTATTATATTTATCTCTGTGTTTACGTGCCTCTGATCAAGCGCGGGAAGAGGAGCCTCCCTGATGCTACGTCACGGAGCCTGAGCCTGAGCGTCTGCAAATCTTGAGTGTGTTTTGAGAACTCGGGGAATTTGCTGATTTTTATTGCGGATTATTTAAAAACGGCTGACTGGATACAAAAAGTGACGACGTATTGTTGATATACTCGTTAATGGCTGTGATTTGATTGCATTAAATCAGGAATGATGAAATGGTTTGGACGATTACTTTAAAGTAATCGTCCAGACCCATTTTTTCTTTGCCTAATTATGTTGAATGTTCCTTCAAAACACCGAATCCACCAAAAATAATTGATTTCCAGGCCTTATTTCCGTAAAAACACGACTTTTGTAAAAAGTGCGTGAATTTTTTTTTCTTCATCCCAAGAGCCCCGTGAATATTATTGATGACGTCACAGGAGGAGCTAAAATGTAAACAACGTCGTCTGCATTTGTGACACCTGCCGTATCGACCAGCAATTGTAAAATGATGTAATGATATGTAAATGATGAGCGATTGTAGTTCGGTGTCAGACAGTGAATCTGTCGCTGTGACAGATGTAAAGTATGATGCTCAATCTGAGACTGAAGTAGATGATGCTGGTCGCGTATATGTGGTAAAACCAACCGTCGAATGTGATACATGTTCGAGCCAGAGTACAAAGCCCGCTATGGTGTGTGGCAGTAGAGAGAGAGAGAGAGAGAGAGAGAGAGAGAGAGAGAGAGAGAGAGAGAGAGAGAGGTTAGATATACGATGAGAAATAAGCAAAAATACTCTGAAACCAATATACATAAATGCATGTTTCAAGGAGGAATCGGAGGGGGAGTAATTGAAGACGGGGAAGAGGAGGAGGGGGAGAAAGATTCAGGACAATAATGACCTTGTGATGTTAGTAGACGAGTTAGCAAAGAGGAGAGAGGGAAGGAGGGCCTGGCACCTCTCCAAAACATGGATTGGTTAGTAAGGGAAACTATAATGTTTGTGCGGGAATCACAATGAAGGTACTTTCGAGAAAATCCTATGGTTAGTTTCGAAACACACACACACACATCTCTGATTGTCGTTCGAAAGGAGAGAGAGAGAGAGAGAGAGAGAGAGAGAATCGACTAGAAATAAGGAAATGGAGAGGAGGCCTCTTCTCTCTCTCTGACAGGGTGGGCATTTTCGAAGGGGCTCTAAACTACACTCTCTTAGCGTCCTAAGACCGACTTAGTTATACCGGGCTAAGAAGACTACTAAGGAAGCATTTTCAGGCGTCATCTTAGCCTCGTGTAAGGGGACAGT
This sequence comes from Chionoecetes opilio, assembly GCA_016584305.1. Lineage (NCBI taxonomy): Eukaryota > Metazoa > Arthropoda > Malacostraca > Decapoda > Majidae > Chionoecetes > Chionoecetes opilio. The sequence continues at coordinate 235,599 of JACEEZ010011903.1, read as the reverse complement.
AAGGCCAACCCTTCTTAGTGCCACCACCTCCGCTTCAACCAATCAGCACGCGCGACACAAGTCTGTATTTGGCGGGAAATATGTATACCACGCCGAGGGAGTCTCTCTCTCTCTCTCCTTTTTTTTATTCTATTATTTCTTCTCCCTCCTCTTCCTTCTCCCTTTTCATCCTTCACACACACAGCATAGCCAGTATGTGATATTATCGTGAATAAGGAAACTTTTTTTCTGGTGTGTTTTGATATGTTTAGAATTAATCTGCTAACCGTTTCTGTCGCAAATCATATTTATTCCACCCAGCCCAACCCTATATATATATATAGTATATATATAGCCCACACCTATATATATAGTATTAATATATATATATATATATATATATATATATATATATATATATATATATAATAATATAAGCGAAAGTGTGTCCGTCTGTCTGTCTGTCTGTCTGTCCGCGATAGGTGCCACCCCCAGTGCCCCAATCCCCTCATATGGCACAGTTTTGGAAGCAGCTCGACCAGGGGAAGGTTTTAAGCCCACTTATGAGATGATCCGATCATTTTTTTATCTTTTTTTTTTTAGCAGCCTATTAGCGAGAATTGTAAAAAAAAAGTGGGTTGCGAGAATTGAGGAAACCTTGATGTAGGGTGACGGGTAATGGGTGAGTGAATGGGTGGGGTGATGGGTAATGGGTGTGGGGTGATGGGTGAGTGAATGGGTGGGGGTGATGGGTGAGGGAATAGATGGGGGGTGATGGGAAATGGGTGAGTGAATGGGTGTGTGGTGATGGGTAATGGGTGAGTGAATGGGTGGGGTGTGATGGGTAATGGGTGAGTGAATGGGTGGGGGGTGATGGGTAATGGGTGAGTGAATGGGTTAGGGGTGATGTGAATGGGTTGGCGTTAATACATACAATCATGATTTCAGGAAAGCTAGAAGGGGCTATCTGGAGCGTCTGTGTTTGGTGGGCCTTCGGCCCACCAAACACAGGTGGTGGGCGGCCCACCAATAGCCCTCCGCAGGAGCTAGCCAAAAAGTTCGCCCGGAGGGCGGCTTTGCGGCTAGTATATATTATATATATATATATAGTGTATTATACAGCCTAATATACTATATATAGTCTAAAATATATAATATATAACCAATAATATAACCATTGTTGTTATGGTGACGAAGAAAATTGCGGGCTAAGACGACCCCAACCCTACCTTAGCCTACACTCGCTGCGCTGTCTTAGGCGGAGCGAAATTTGCTTCCGAAAATGTCCAACTAGCGCTAAGATGGTCGTAGTCCCCTAAGATGGTCTTAGTAGTGTTCGAAAATGCCCCCCCCTGGGAGGCGCTGTAAGCCCCCCAGAGAATTTTTTTGAAGATATGACTTAATTTGGTACATATTGAGCCCTATGGGGTCATTTATTGGTTCACTGCACGATATTCAATATAGTACAAATTGATGAAATTATACCATACACTCCTAAAGTAGATGTGTTGAATTGGGGGGGGCCATGGCCCCATTGGCCCCCCCTCTGGCTACGCCCTTGTACGGGATGGGTGGGTGGGTGGGGGGGTGATGATCTACCCTTGTCCGCCGCACTAATCTTTCAACACATTTAACGGTCGTATCGGTCTGAAACGTGTGCAAACTTCTCTGGAAACCCACAGCTGTCTTGCTGCACCCATAAAGGATCCATGTATATGGCATATCGCAAAAAAAATCTAGCAGAAACACCCAAAAATCTTCAAGTACTATATTTATCTCTTGTGTTTACGTGCTTTTGGGTCAGCGCGGGGAGAGGTGTCTTACACTTGTGACGTCACCGAGCTGTGGTGTGTCGTCTGCAAGCCTTGAGGAGCGTTTTCGAAGCTCGGGGAATTTGCAGATTTTGATTGCAGATTATTTAAAAACGGCTGACTGATGCAAAAAGTGAAAACATATTGTTGATATACTCGATAATGGCTATAATTTTATTGCATTAAATCAGGAATGATGAAATGGTCTGAACGATTACTTTAAGCCCGCCCGTGGTGACGCAGGCAGGATTGTTATAGTGACACCTGTGATTAGAGGCTCATGCCGCCCGCCTGTGTCCTCCGATACACTCGCAATCCAAGGCAGAGTTAATGGGCAGCATGTGGGTGCTCTTAGGCCACTCGACGCTGCATAAATATTTTTTGTGAATTTATGGGTCTCACTCGGGATTCCTGCAAGGAATATTGGTTTGATGACTGGTTTGTACTCTGGGACTGAGAGTGCTGTGAAGTGTGGGGGAGGTGTATCCAGCTTCTTTCCTGTTAATACAGGAGTGAGGCAAGGGTGCATTCTTGTCCCATCACTTTTCAACGCTTGTATGGACTGGGTATTGGGCAAAGTTGTAGATCAAAATGATTGTGGAGTATCCCTCGGCAACACCAAGATCACTGATCTTGTTTTTGCCGATGATGCAGTAATCTTTGTTGAGTCGCTGGAGGTCCTGGTGATGGCTCTCGAGGTGCTGCACGAGGAGGCAAAGCCTTTGGGACTTGAGGTCTCCTGGCTTAAGACCAAGGTCCAGGTGTTTGGAGGCTTACTAGATGAAGCAGTACAGTCTGTTCATGCGTGCGGCAACGGCATTGAGATCTTGGAAAGTTTTGCATACCTTGGTAGCGCAGTCCATAATGACGGCGGGTCACGTCAAGAAGTCCTACGGCGGATTGGCATAGCCCACGGTGTTATGGACTCGCTCATCGGGAGTATTTGGCGTTGTCGGTACCTGTGCAGCAGGACAAAGATCCGGATCTTCAAGTCACTTGTGATCCCTGTCTTACTCTATGGTTGTGAGACATGGACACTAAATAGCGACTTGAAGAGGCGAATCGATGCCTTTGGTAAAAAGTGTCTTCGCAGAATCATGGGGTATCGCTGGGATGATTACGTGTCAAATCAGCGATTGCACCGTGAGACTGAATCTAGGCCTATTACCTGCATAGTCCGTCAGCGCCAACTTCAGCTATATGGGCATGTGGCACGCTACCCTGAAACCGAACCTTCCCATCGGGTTGTATCTGTAAGAGACAATCCGGCGTGGAGGAGGCCAAGGGGGCGCCCACAAGGCTCGTGGCTGGGGCAAGTTGATGTTTCTTGTCGAGAGTTGCTTGGTATGGGAAAGGAGCCTGCATGGGACTCGCTCGTGGTGACCCGAATGAACACAAGTGGTAGTTGTAGGGTGGGCGAGGTGACGCACCCCCTGGTATGTGCCCCCAATGATTGATTGATTGAGTATGCTAATGTGGTATACAGGGAGGTCCCGAAGATACGAGCAGTTAGGTTCCACCTGGCATACTCGTAAAGCGAAATCTCGTATAACGAAACACATAACTAATGGTAAAATATAGGTTTGGTTCCAGGACCCCATCAATTAAAAAAAAAAAAAAAAAAAAATGTTTTTCAAGCTAAAATAAACTATAGCAAACACAACAAACACAGCGTCTATATTACCCACACTGTACTACCTGTTCTGTAGAAAAACCATTCTGAAAGAGAAAATAGCACACAAAATAACATAACTGCACATTAATTAAACATAAAACATAAATGATTTCATCAAGCTCATCATCAGTCACCAGCCAATGATAAACTGTTTTTAAAACTTCTCGACCAATCACAAGTCAGCGAGACATATTTCCGGGCAAGAATGGCATGCCAGACTGCCTCTCTCCGCCTTGTCCCCGTCATCTCAAACTAATTCTCGTTTTATTTGGAATGCTTGCATTTTAAGGAGTTTTAATGTATCAGATAGTAAGATATATAAGTAAGGAGCCTGTGTTGCTAGTGTTTTGGTGGTAGAAGGTGTGTATGTGGGTTGAAATAGTGAATATTCGTGTCATGGGGCGGCCCCGCGGCAAGAATTTTTCTCCATCACTCTGCCCCGCCAGTCGCGCCTCATCATAACATCTTTAAATCACCCTTATTTAAGGTGCTACATTGATATAGATAATGACACGTGTATATAACATCACACCATAATCACTAAGTTGTATAATAACGAGTAATAAGACGTTTAATCCTGCCCAAACCTACTGTGGCGGCTCCAGCGGCGCCGCTGTGACGATATAAAGAGTTGCCAATATAAAGGGTTGCATGGCCCCTACTGCGCATGCGCGGTGGCGTGAGAAACCAAATATATCAGGTAAATAGAAATATCGTCTAAAATCAGTTAAACAATGCTATCCTTCACCAAATGAGGCATCCCACAATAGAAGAATGCCTCATCTATTGCTGTCATCAAGATACTCGCCCAACAGTGGTGTTTACATGAGATATTTTGGTTTTTAGTGTTGCTGCCTAGCCCGCTCTCGCACCGACCACCGCCCCAAGCCAGCAATATGGCAAATTATGTCATAAATGATAAGTGTCCGTACACTATAAGGCTGTCCATGATAGAAGAAGACTTGAACAATCGCTGCATACCAGACACAAGCCCAGTGGTTAGATATATATGAACATATACGGGTGTTTTGGTGCACCTGGCACAAGCTGCAAGGGACGAGGACACCATGGCAGGTTTGTGCTCCTGTTTGTAATAATACAGTAACGTTCCCTGCTTTAACTTTGGTCGTACATTGAATAATCAGTATTGTACAGGTGGGCTAAGTATTTGTACAAAACAACGCGTTATTATGTGTAAATCATATCATGTTCACCCATCCACGTCGGAGGCATGCGCGGGAAGGGTGACACAGAAAAAGGCATATTTAACAGTAAGAATACAACGTCTGTGTGTCATTATTGACAAGTATGTTCCTTGTTGACTACTTTATATATTGTATTAGTGCCAAGGCAATACAGAATGGATTTCCATAGTAATAAGAACAAATAAGCCAGGCATCCACGTCGGAGGCATGCGCGGGAAGGGTGACACAGAAAAAGACATATTTAACAGTAAGAATACACCGTCTGTGTGTCATTATCGACAAGTATGTTCCTGGTTGACTACTTTATATATTGTATTAGTGCCAAGGCAATACAGAATGGATTTCCATAGTAATAAGAACAAATAAGCCAGGCATCCACGTCGGATGTAGCGATCTCACCAGTTACCCTTGGCCCGAGTAGCTACACCGCACAAATACGCACTGAAACACTGCTCCCTGGGTGAATAGTTGTTTAACAATGTATACCAATTGTAATCCTGGGTAAAACATGGTGGAAACATTGAATGTAGAGTAGTAATTAAAGTAGAACATAGAACATTTCAAGTGAATGTGCCTTTGCCTAGAACACTAATATGAATAATATGACTAATAATATGACTTGTGTTTTGGTGACACTATTTATCAGGGTACCACATTCATCGCCACATAGCTACATGGTAAATAAGATGTAAAGAGGCATATATACCACTGTATCTGTACCACAGTGGTCTATGATCGAAGTTATCACTGACTAGTATAAATGAATGACCTACATGAGAAAATAATATGACTTGTGTTTTGGTGACACTATTTATCAGGGTACCACATTCATCGCCACATAGCTACATGGTAAATAAGATGTAAAGAAGCATATATACCACTGTATCTGTACCACAGTGGTCTATGATCGAAGTTATCACTGACTAGTATAAATGAATGACCTACATGAGAAAATAATATGACTTGTGTTTTGGTGACACTATTTATCAGGGTACCACATTCATCGCCACATAGCTACAAGGTAAATAAGATGTAAAGAACCATATATACCACTGTATCTGTACCACAGTGGTCTATGATCGAAGTTATCACTGACTAGTATAAATAAATGACCTACATGAGAAAATAATATAACTTGTGTTTTGGTGACACTATTTATCAGGCAACCAAATATATCGCCGTATCAACGATAAATAAAGTTGCGCCTTTCCGCGCATGCGCAGTAGGGGCCATGCAACCCTTTATATTGGCAACTCTTTATATCGTCACACCGCCACTCAAAACTTTTGAGTAAAAACCCGCCGTCATCCGCCTCACCTGTGCCTTCCTGAAGACAGTCAGCTCCCACGCCTGTGATAGCACCATAGGATATCACCAGGTATCATAGGATTCCTCAAGGGGTTCTCGCTCCCCTACTAAATATTACCAAAGACATCTATCTCCCTTGGTCTAGTGGTGTTGATATCCACCTCACGGGCTTCATCATGCTGCTGCTGCTGCTGCCAAACGTGGATGAGTCCCTTGCTTGTATTTCATCTCTTTACTCATATATATGAATGATATCCATCCAAATGCAATCATATGTCTACATTCACCTAGAGAAATGATATTTCATAGCATACCAAACAATAATAAGCGAGCCTGGAGACTTCCTACCTCTGCTAATACCAGTCTCGAGCAGTCGTTGGCCAGTCTGCACGTTATTTTCAGATTGATTATCGTACAACCTTAGGTAAAATCATATATGTAGTCAGTAAATGTTTATAATTTTAGTAAAGAACTTGTAATTTACTTTAGTAAATAATTTGGTAATTTTACTCACCCCAGTTTGAATGTCGTAACATTGGATTTTCGATCTCGTATATTGAAAATAGACCCTAATTTACACCTCGTATCATCGGATTCTCGTATATCGAATGCTCGTATAACGGGACCTCCCTGTATTAAGTTACTTTTTGCAATCTTATAGCTAACAACAGACAATTTTATATAGCAAAGGTAAGATCTGGGTGTGAAGGGGTTAATACATTTGTAAACTCTTCCCGCCAGTTCCCACGCGGCGCTAAGGAGGGTGCGGGAGTACCAGACGCGCCACACCGCCAGCGCCACCACAGACCTCGACTACCTCTGTGCCGCCGCCACCACCGCCCACTCAGGCCTCAGACTCTACCTCCTCGTCACCACATCCTCGCCACCCACCCACACCCCGCCACCACCCGCCCTCGTCCCTCTCATCACCCACAGATCTCGATGGCTCACCCGATAGCTTGAGTTATTCCCTTACTCTCTAAGAGGCCTTAACCCCTGCACGCCCAGATTTTTCCTTTGCTATATAAAATTGTCTGTTGTTAGCCTTAAAATTACGAAAAGTGACTGAATATACTCAATTAACTAGTGGACAAGGATACTAAACAGGTCATATCTATAAAATATTACTTATATTAACTAAAAATTGTCTAATGGTACCCAAATTACAATGGAAATTACGTTCTGGGCCTCAAGGGGTTAAAGAGGACTGCAGTGTGCCGTGCCAGGATGAAGTATGTGAACATGTATGGGGCATAAAACAGCAGGATTCTCCGATGACCACCACCTTGAATATTTACATTAGGAAAGGTAACTAATGAAAAGCTGTTTTCATATCTTATGGCGCCATGTTTATTGAATAATGTCAACATTTTCAGGAAGGTGAGAGATGAGGGTGGCACAGGAGGCCGAGACATCACGCGCCGCCGCCTGCCAGGACCGTAGAGAAGTGTACAGGGAGCAACAGTGAGGGCCGTACCAAGAGTCATGAGGAAGGTAGAACGACGAGCGACGAACGACCGAGGAAGGGTACCATAAAAGGGATATTTTTTGGAACTAAGAGCAGCGAGGAAAGTCGGCGATGCTCTTCGTTCCAAAAAATATCCCTTTTATGGTACCCTTCCTCGGTCGTTCGTCGTTAGTCGTTCGACCTTCATCATGACTCTTGGTACGGCCTGAGGCTGCCCCGCCCCTCGCTGTTGGGCCAGAGAGGTGAGGGACGGAACACTGCCTTCACGCCACACCCTGATGCCGGCCACCCCCATGCATGCTGTAAGGGAAGGTTTGTGTCAGTAGTGTCATGGCCATAATGGTTAAGATATGTCTGATGGAAGAAATTAATGTTCAGAGTAGACAGTAAAAATAACGGTTGAATATTTAATTAGGAGGGGTGTGAGGGAAGGCAACGAGTAATAGAAAAATAGGAAGTAGGAATACCGAAGTAGGGATAATAGTGTTGTAGAATAATAGTAATAGTGTAGTTAAGAATAATAGTAATACTGTAAACCCTCTCTAAATCGAACCCGTATAATTCAAACTTCGGATAATTCTAACTGTTTCAGGGCGTTCAAATTTTTCAAAACTTTCCATAATTCGAGCAAGTTTGCATTATCCTTAGCCTTACTAGTGGGAGTCCGACCTCTCCCATGCGGTGCGTGCCGCGGCTGCCTAACGTGATCTGATATATGAAACTTTATAATTATCGTATAACTATGATAGGCTGAGGAAGATGGCGGGAGGGGGAAGAGGAAGAAGGGGAAAGGAGGAGAGGAAATGGGAGGAGGAATAACTATTTTCTTTAAGTATCCTTCGCTTTGTATACAATCCTTCAGAGTCCTCTTGCAATATTTTTTTTTAAATATTGCAAAATTTGCAATATTTTTTGAAAAATAGATTTGCTTGAAAATTTGTTCCTAACAGTTTTCGGGCATGCTGAACACGAATCTGGGGTCAGTTTTCAATTACAAGGATTAGAAGTCCCTATTTCAGCCAATTCACAATGACATTATACTTTCAGATATTCCTTAAAAACCCCAAATTAGACAACACTTACTCCTTTAAAAGTGAAATGGTTTGGTAATAACAGAACTCTTGCAATATATATATATATATATAGAGAGAGAGAAGAGAGAAGAGAGAAGAGAGAAGAGAGGAGAGAGAGGAGAGAGAGAGAGGGGAATATAATTCAATGTGTGTGTGTGTATAGGAAGGTATATGGTAACTTAGGAGTGATAGAAGGATTACAAGGTGAACAATAGGTGTGGGTGTAGCCTATAATCTAATCTTTAAGTAGTCTTACTTAATCTCTGCATATATCGGACAGGCAGAAAAAGTTTGTTAAAGCTGAAATGTGTTTTATGGAGGTCCGTAAAATCAAGATGTTTACTAATATATATCCAAAGCTGGGCACCAAATCATTAATCCATTTATTGTTAATTACCAAAGCTAAAATGTTCATAAATATTTAATTTAAGTTAACTGTGAAAATCATTATCGGACTAAATAACTTCCGTTTCATTTAGTTCCGTCAAATGGAGCTACGGTAACTGATATGAATATTAACATTAATTAAATATGCAAATGTAGAAATATAGCAGAATGCTACCTAATCGCAGTAATACTGTATTCTAAGACTCCTATTATCCCGGCTATATCCCTTGTATATGGAATGGTTCATAAGTTTAACCCCTTCACACCCAGATCTTTCCTTTGCTATATAAAATTGTCCGTTCTTAGCCCTAAAATTACGAAAAATAACTAAATACAGGGAGGTCCCGTTATACGAGCATCCGATGATACGAGATGTGTAAATTAGGGTCTATTTTCAATATACGAGATCGAAAATCCAATGATAAACTGGGGTGAGTAAAATTATCTCAAATTAAAAATGCGCGCCCTACCACTCCCAGGCTGGACAAAGGGGGATTTGGTTGACCCCAGTAAGGTCACCCCTAGCAAGCCGTGACCTGAAGGGTAATTAAGCATATGGCGCGGCCTGACCTTTAGGGGTAATTAGCAGGTGTGCAGTCCCAACCTTGGGACCCCTACACTACCTTCTCTTGTATCACGTGGCGTCGCCTACAGTACAACGTCTTTTTTGCTCGTTATGCATGTTTTATGTTTAATTAATGTGCAGTTATGTTATTTTGTGTGCTATTTTCTCTTTCAGAATGTTTTTTCTACAGAATAGGTAGTACAGTGTGGGTAATATAGACGCTGTGTGTTTGTTGTGTTTGCTATAGTTTATTTTAGCTTGAAAAACATGTCTTTTTTTTTCTTTTTTTAAATTGATGGGGTCCTGGAACCAAACCTATATTTTACCATTAGTTATGTGTTTCGTTATACGAGATTTCGCTTTACGAGTATGCCAGGTGGAACCTAACTGCTCGTATCTTCGAGACCTCCCTGTATACCAAATTAGTTACCGTATTTTACCGCTTATAAGACGCTGCATCTTGGAAGACGCACCATGATTTTGGAAAGAAAATTCTAAGAAAAGAAAAGAAAACCATCACCAAAACTGTTGTCTGATATATGTACAGTCACTTTCACACAAGAACACACTCACTATTCATTATCTTCATTCAGCACTGCTCATCAGCCATTTTTATTTTTTAGCTTGTTTGTTTCTCTTGTTTAGAGGATAATGCCTCAGAGCCATAGTGATCTACCGCTGCTGCATATTAGTGTTGGCCGAAGCCACCACCCCGGGGGGGGGGGGTTACAAACCCCCGGCTGGCACCCGGTACCCATTCACTGCTGGGTGGACAGGGGCTAGGGATTTAAGAAAGACCACCCATCTATCTTTCGCTCCACCCGGGGATCGAACCCGGGACTTCTCGGTTGTAAGCCGAGCGTGCTAACCACTACACTACGGAGTTCGCTTGTATGCGATAGTACGTATAAGTAAATCGTTATGTTGGCTGGCTGAACATGTACACACGCAGGTCGGACGGCGGGAGTGAAAACAAACCCGACCGCGGCAGTTTGCAGCTGCGTGCCTGGCTGGCGTGCCAATCAGCTGAGTCTGGCTTTGTTGTCCTGAGTGTAAACACCTCACGTCCTCCCGTGCCTCACTACGTTGCCTGCCTCCTGTGCTTCACCACGTATTGTTTGAATTTTCCTGTATGCGTGTAGTATTTATGATTGCTGCATACATATAAGTATACAAACTTTCATCTAATGTAACAGACCCTTATTCACGGAATGGCTGTTGGCGCCAATCTGCCGAGGAGGAATGGCTCCCGCCAGTACCGCAGTATACATCACAGCATAAAGACAGATAAGTACTGAGGTTACATCATTTAAGAGGCTGAATTGAATAACTGCCTAAGCTAACCTCCTACAACATTCGTCTTGGAAGACACACGAGTATTTTTCAGGGTATTATTTAGGGAAAAAAGTGCGTCTTATAAGCCGTAAAATACGGTAGTCGACAAGGATGCTGAACAGGTCATATATATTAAATATTGCTTATAATCACAAAAAAATTCTAAGGATACCCAAATTACAATGGAAATTACGTTCTGGGTCTCAAGGGGTTAACACAGCCATCGCTTCCAGTGGAGCCTTGGTTCTCTGTGGGTGAGGACATCTTGAGGGCCAAGACATCATCTCTGTCCCATGAAAACTTTGGCATGCTATAGTCAACATATTTTATCTTGGCCACGCGGGTGAGGCAGATCAAGTCCGCGGTGTTGTCACATCACCCCGCCACTACCTCAGCCAGGCACCCACCCTCCTCACCCTCTCTCAATATAGTCTATTTTTGCTCCTATTTTGACATTTTTTCCACTGCACACGTTGTAAATAACTTCTTTAGCTTGGCTGTGCAGAACACGAGTGCGATGCGTGGGGACCTTCCATGGCGGAGGAGTGACCAGGATTGATTGATTGATTTAATGCTAAAAAGGGGAAATGTGCCAGACAGAGGTCATATGGCACTATGGCAAAGCATAAAGAAGGGGAGGGGTTATAGAGAAAGAGTGAAACGGTGAGGGAAGGGGAAAGAACGGAACGTTACAGCAGGATGGTTAGATCGGAGGAAGGATGTATTTTTGTTGGGGGAAGATCATAAAAACAACCATACAACACAGGCCTATACAACAGCGGTGGCTGGGTCTGCTGTTTGTGCAGAATGTGGGGTAGCACAGGTGTCCATGTATGCTTTTCTATGTAGTACTTTGATACTATGTCCCCTAATGTGCCTGTACTTTGTTCTTGTTTTTTGTTTTTGCTCTAGTACTTAAGTTTACTCCTTGGCTTGTTCTTGTTGCTTTGTTTTTTGTCTGTATGCCTCCGGGCGAGAATAAAATAATAATAATAATTATTATTATTATAAAATGGGAAATGGGACAGGGGGCGAGTAAGGAAAGTTTCCATGAGGCAGATAACTGGAGGCTTATAGCAAGAAATCAGGAGACAAAGGTCTTGTCTGTGGGATCAGAAGTCATGAATGTTCCAATGAAGAACAGACAGAGTGTAGAGGTCAGCGGGTGATGATAGTTGGAATGGTAGCGGCCGGAGTAGAGGGGTTGGCAGGGATGACCGGGTGGGTGAAGTCTCAAGGTCACTCGGCCAGCAACGTCGCACGAGCTGCCATGCCAAGTGTAATGCAAGGTATACCGAGTCGTTGTTTTACCCTCAAATCGCAAGCCATTCATAAAACCATGCAGCCGTATTATAAAACTGTATGATTAAAAAATAGTTAATGTAACAGCTAACAGTATGAGAGGTCGTCATCAGCCTGTCAACGGTGAACGTGACAACACTGCGGGAATCCCAGAACCCAACCCGAGGGGCCAGGACAGGCTGGGTGGACTATAATTTTCAAGAGAACAGAGAAGGGGAAAAATTAAATTATGTATATCAATAATATCATGTATATAAATAGGTTGTTTTTTGACGTTGTGTGTAGAATAAAAAAACAGATTACTGAAAAAAATGACCATACATGTTTTTGCCATTTTAAAATATTGTTTGTTAGCGTATTTAGAATCACTGCAGGAGCGAAAAAAGAACCGAGGCAGCACGGCAAGTCACAGATCTTTTGGCATTTTAATAACATAAAATAAAAAATTAACGGTAACGTTTTATCTGTAACTTCAAGTTGCATTTATAACAAATAAACTGATTATCGTTGTCTCAGTAAACTTTTGAGTTATCAAATTCACTGTAAACGAAGTTAACTTTTTGATTACCCGTGCCCAGCTCTGTACATGGCTTAAAATCTAAAAATAAATATAAACAGAGCCGAAAGAATGGTTCCAATGAAATGCATCCATCAGACACTTAGCCACTAGGCCTGACGTACTGACCAAACCTCACTACTAGGAATCACATTGTTATTCAGATAGGGTCTCAGCCGTCAAATTTAGACTTGTTAATTTCTGATAGGTTTGGAAATACTATTAAAATTTTTGTGAGCAAACTACTCTTGTGTTTGTGTAAAAGTTGCAATCAATACTACTCCACCTGACATGACCTGGCCCAGACATTCTTTCCATTATGCCAGACAATCTGACACAACTCTCTCCTCTCAGGACTACTCGTGTAGGTCTCACGGCCTCTTGTAGCTTCCTTAATTTCTCTCTCTCCTGGCAGGCGGCGGCGCGTGATGTCTCGGCCTCCTGTGCCACCCTCATCTCTCTCTCACTTCTGAAAATGTTGATAGTATTCAATATAACATGGCGCCATAAGATATAAAAACAGCTTTACGTTAGTTACCTTTCCTAATGTAAAAATTGACGCCAGACACGGGAGATCAAAGAAGGAGACTGGCAGGACGGATAAATACCTTGAACAGGGTGTGTACCTTCGACCGTTAGGTCGCTTTGTACATTAGACTGGAGCACACTCGCCTGTGTCCACTCCACCACCAAGACCAGCTTGATAACAGTAATCAGTAGAGCGTCTTGCCTGCAGCTACTGTTTGTGTGTGTGTGTGTTATACACGTGTGTGTGTTCATAAACATCATACTACCCAACCTCTCACTGTGGTGCATCGTTTTACAAGTCCCTAAACTATCTATCTTCCATTTGATTAATTTCTCAGTAATAAATAAAGCTTCTTCAAACCTTGTCGGAGGTAATTCAAGCTTGATTGATCCTTTTGTTATGTGCGACAAAAATACTTGACTCGGGTCACATCAGGCTGAACTACCTCGCAAGGCTTTCAATACAGATGGGTGGCCGTGCGACTCTCAGCCCAGTGTTACCGTGACAGCAGTGGAGTGGTTACATGTAGTACCTCTAAGGGAAACCTATTGCTATCTCTTCATGTGTGTTTACATTAATATATCACGGACTCAACATCGGTAGCTAAGTAAAAGATTTCAACCACAGAGTTACATACCTTTCCTCTACTTCCTTACCTCTATTTCCACACCATGGCTTTAACTCTGTGCTTTCATTTCACTCATCAACAAGGAACCAAATACTAACCATTACTTTACTCTTAAATACTAACCAAATACTAACTCTGATAAACCATACTAGTTATTGCTACATTATTCTGCTCAAATTAATGGGCGACAGAATATTTCCTCATTAATATCTTACCTCACAGTCTTGATATAGCCTACATACAATATAAAAGGCGTCATTCTTGGGAATCTCTGCAGGAACTACCACGTGTAGGTCTCGCGGCCTCTTGTAGCTTCATTTTCTTATGTTCTTACGAATACCGATCTACCATAGTTGTGCGAACGAATCAACAACACATTGGATTAAATTATCACACTCATCACAAAGTCTGGGCAGTAATACTCACAACACCACAGCCTGCCACACCACCACCACGTAACCAAACAACACCCACCATACTACCACATATCAGCCCACCATACCACACTACCACATAACAGGAACTACCACGTGTAGGTCTCAGGGCCTCTTGTAGCTTCCTTATTTTCCTATGATCTTATAGCAACCCACCCAATACCACTACCACATACCCACCCCCCACCACTACCACATACCAATCCACCATACCACACTACCCCATCACATCCCACACACTACCACCCACCAACACCACCATACCACACTACCACATACACCCACCCATCATGCCCCAACACCACAACCACACACCAACCCACCATCCCACACTACCACATAACACCACTACAACCCTCCCACCTACAGCACCACATAAGCCTCTAAGTTATGATGCAGACTAGCTAGAAGCAGAGCAGAGGACAGGCTGGGCGGCAGGTAGAGGTCTTCACAGGTAGCTGCCGGGAGGCGATGGGTAGAGGGACTTGCTGTTGACATCCACCTCAGGGACCGACAAGTGATGGTGGGACGGGGGGACATGGGGCGTGGTTCTCCCTTGCGACACTGCCTCCTGTACCTGTGGAATGGACGATGGCAGTGGTACAAGGGATTATGAAGGGTAAGGCTGCAAGGAACAAGGGATTATGAAGGGTAAGGCTGCAAGGAACAAGGGATTATGAAGGGTAAGGCTGCAAGGGATGAGGGAGGATAAGGTCGTAAATTCTGGATAATAGCAATAAGGTAGTTAAGATGCAATGATACATAAACACAACACATAAAGACAAACAGAGGATGAAATAAAGAATACTAATATATATAAAATAAAGAATACAAATAAAGGATTTTTTTAATACCTTAATCAAAGTCAAAGTAACAAGAAATGTCCATCTGACCTTCAAAATAAGACTAAAAGAAGCAGAAAGATGGAGAGAGAGAGAGAGAGAGAGAGAAGAGAAGAGAGAGAAAGAGAGAGACGAGAGAAAGAGAGACGAGAGAGAGAGATGAGAGAGAGAGAGATATGAGAGATATATGAGAGAGAGGGAGAGAGAGAGAGACAGAGATGAGAGAGACGGACGGGAAAGAGAGAGATAGGGGGGTTGAGGGGTGAGGGTAGGGGAAGGAAAGGAGAAATAGAGTCCTGTGTAAGTAAGTACCTTGATGTAAACCCCGCTACTACTGGGACCCTTCGACCTCAGGTAAGGCGTGTCCCTCAGGGTCAACGAGAAGATCGAGGGAATGGTTGTCGCCGCCAGAATGGGGTCGGCGCCGAGCTGGTTGGGTCCCCAGGCCGGCAGACCACCCTCGCTCCGCTTCTGCATCCACCGGCTCCACATGTCCGGACTGGAAGGCGCGGATGACACGGATCTGGAGACGGGTGAATCATCCATCAGAACTGAGTGTCATATGTGATCTCCCTCTCTCTATTTACCTTATCTTTATCTCTCTCTCTCTCTTTTCCTCCTTGTTTTGGAAGACTCGGATGACATATCTGGAGACGGGTGATTGATTGACTGATTTAGAACATAGGAAAATAAGGAAGCTACAAGAGGCCGTGAGACCTACACGAGGTAGTTCCTGTAATTTAATGCCAAAAAAGGGGAAATGTGCCAGACATCAGAGGTCATATGGCACTGGCAAAGCATAAAAAAGGGGAGAGGTTAGAGAGAGTGTGAAACGGTGAGGGAAGGGGAAAGCACGGATTGTTACAGCCGACGGGTGAATCATCCATCAGAACCGAGTATATATGTGATCTTCCTCTCTGTTCACCTGATCTTTATCTCTCTTAAAAGATTAAAAGATTAAAATTAGATTGGATAGGATAAAAGATGGGAGGGAGATCAAAGGGTTCATCCGAGGTTATCACAGAGCTCTTAAGGCATGACCTATTGCACACTGAGGGGTAACTTGATGTGCAGGTAATAAACATGTCATAATGTGCTCTTAAACAGACATAGTGGGCACATAGACACACAGACATGCAATGGGTGTGTTTGTTACTGATACATTCATAAATATTTTCTTGTTCATCTTGTTCTTGAGTTCAAAATCAGAGTGCTATGCAAGACTGGGCACACACTCGGGCACATTACATCACATCAAGTCAACATCAGAACATAAGAACAGTAACAAGAGAGAAAGGAAAAGGAAGGAAAAAGCAAGTCAAGGAACATTAATAAGCAGAAAGAGCTTGAACATTCAACAATATGAAGAGTATAACATTCCATGACACCTGTAACCAATCCACATTCAAAGTTTTGCTCCCACACTTCAAATCACACAGACACTCTAACATTTTCCTCCCTTCCCTCTGAAAGCCAGGTGCAACTTTGCTTAACCCCTTGAGACCCAGAACGTAATTTCCATTGTAATTTGGGTACCATTAGACGATTTTTAATGACTATAAGCAATATTTTATAGATATGACCTGTTTTGTATCCTTGTCCACTAACTAATTTGGTATTTTCAGTTACTTTTCCTAATTGTATGGCTCGGACAAGACAATTTTTATATAGCAAAGGAAAGATCTGGGTGTGAAGGGCTCAACCGTGCATGGGCAGGTGATTCACACACTGCTCTCTGGGGTTTAGGTATTACAGACGTTCTTCCTTATTTAAGTTTACCACGTCCACATAGCAGCAATTTATCTCGTGTAAGGGTGAGGTGTTATTGTGGTGGTGTGTGGTTGTGGGTGTTGATGTGGTGGTTTGAGGTGGGCAATTTTAGGGAGTAAAGGAAAGGTAGGGAGTGATGGAGGGGGTAAAGGAAAGTTAGGGAGTGATGGAGGGGGTAAAGGAAAGGTAGGGAGTGATGGAGGGAGTAAGAGAAACAGGGAGGAATGGAGGTGGTGATGTGTTGTGTGGTGGTTGATGGTATAAGAGTGGTACTAATCAGTGACAGTCATGGTGGTTGTGTGGTTGCTAAAACTAATGCCAAGGTGTGGTGATGTGGTGTGGTTGTGTGTGGTATGGATGCCAGTGGTGGGTGGTGGTGGTGTGGTGGTGGTGGTGGTGGTGGTGTGTCGGTCTTACAAGTTGGTCACGCGAGGTGTAGCGTAAGGGTACGGGCAGGAGGGGACCTTCCAAAGATCCTTCCACCACCTGTAGAGGCATGTGTGTATCTGTAACTACTCGACACACATCTCAGATCGCCACTGGAAGGACTGTATTCATCATTATCTAGTTGTATTCACCTAGTTGTATTTTACAGGGTCTGAGCTACACTCGTATGGCCCCGTGTCCATAGCTACATGTTGTCATTCATCCTTAGTGCTTAGTGTTGGCCGAAATCACCACCCTGGAAGGCGGGTCACAAACCCCCGGCTAACACCCGGTACCCAATCACTGCTGGGTGGACAGGGGCTCGGGTTGTAAGAAGACTGTCCATCTGTCTTCGCTCCGCCCGGGGATCGAACCCGGGACTTCTCGGTTGTGAGCCGAGCGTGCTACCACTACACTACGGAGTACCCTTGTGTGTGTGTGTGTGTGTGTGTGTGTGTGCGTGTGTGTGTGTGCGCGTGCGTGTGTGTGTGTGTGTGTATGTATGTGCATTATAAAATCATCTTAGCAGTATCTGATTGAACTCAAAGACATAACATCATAGTTTTTATGTGACATTTAATTCATAGATAAACTGCAGCCCTAAAGGTGACAAAAAAAATACACAAACTCACTCCCTCTACCTCAAATCCTCCCTCTGGTGCCTCACTTTCCCAGGTGGTGAAGTGGTATGACAGACACACAGACAAACCAAGAGTACCTTTCTCTCGTTTGTGGGTTAAGTGGTAATGACAGACACAGACACACTGACAAACCAAGAGTACCTTTCTCCAGTTAGTGGGTTATTTACAATGGTGGTGGGGGTAGGTGGTTAGTTGGGGTTGGGGTAGGGGTGTTGGTGGGGGTGAGGGTGGGTTGGTTAGGGGTGGTGGGGCTGTGGGGGGGGGGGGGTCACACAACACTGCTAACCTGGGTCTGAAGGTCAGTTATGCTTTGAATCCAGAAGACGTGTGCATTGCGTTTCTTCTTAATAAACGAGGTTTCCAGCGGGTCGCGCAAAACACCGCGGTCGTCTTTCTGCGTCGGCTGCACTGACGATGATCTAGGGGTCAAGTGGGGCTTAGTCAGGTCAGGTCAGATGTTGAAGCTTGTAAGGGAAGCCAAGGTGGGGAGGTCAAAAGGTGGGTCAAATATCTCACCTCCTGACCCCACTTGCTTCCACTGCTGTGTTTGTGGCCAGGACTCGGCTAGACTACCAGGCTCAGGGCATCACCAAGGGCTATTTACAGCACCTTGGACATCAGGCAGTGCTTTAAGAAGATAGTCACAGTCTGAACCCACAAACACAACAAGCTGCTCCTGTCTACACTTCTCCTGCTCCTACACTCTCTCTCTCCACACCTTTCCATCCACACACCACACACACACACACTTCCACACACACACACTCCCTCACACACACACACACGTACGTACACACTCCCACACCCACACCCACACACTCCCACACGTACACACACTCGCACAAACTAGCAATGGTTGAACAGTACAAGAATAGTATAAGTCAATCCTGTGCAGTAGGTATCTGAAATAAGAACAGCCACAGGACACGAAGTGAAAAACAAGACAATGATGTTTATCCCTGATCCTGTCACATAAATCTTGCTATAGTCTTTCCAATGTATCAAGTCACTTACGTCGCTTTAATTTCTAGCCATTACCATTATAATTACATATATATACATTCCTACTCTCCCCCTATGGTGAGCGAACAGTACCTCATAAGGGGGGGAATAAAACTACACTCTACTAATTGAGAGTGAGGTTGGTGGATAATTTCTCCAAGTGACTTGATAAAACGGAAAGACTATAGGGATGTACACCCACAAGCACACATGCCACATCACAACACCTGCCACATTAGCCACATTAGCCACACATGCGTCTCCAAGTAGTAGAAGTAGAGGTAGAACTAGCAGCAGTCTCTCTTAATCCCACAGAAGCAAGATTAGTATGGCATGTCTTACTGGCCATACAAATAATCTGCTGTGCTGAAAGTATAGGGTCATGATAAGTCAATCACTACTGCCTGACCCCTTCCTCCTATACCTGCTGCACCTTGACCTGACTGCAAGCCATCCACGTGGCTTGCCCCCAGCCTACCCTGGCTATATCATCTTCTGTACTACAATCCTGGCAATATACAATCTTCTGTCTACAATCTACAAGTTGAGTACTCATTACCCATAATATTATAAGGAACACACACACGCTTAGACAAGACAGACCATAGACCCACGTGCCTCGCCTGACCGCTCGCGCCACACAGCTGCCACACCCTCGCCACTACCTCTCTCATCTATGTTCCTGCTTCCTCCTGCCACTACTCATCAACATACAAGTATTGCACCACCCTTCCCGCTACACTTTGCCCTACACTTATCTTTGTCGTATCTCATGCACAACAATACCCTCAATACCTCCCAATAATAACATAAGAAAATAAGGAAGCTACAAGAGGCTGTGAGACCTACACGTGGTAGTTCCTGTTACTTAACGCTACCTACCTACATCCACCTTTCATCCCCATCCATGAAATTATCCAACC
This sequence comes from Chionoecetes opilio, assembly GCA_016584305.1. Taxonomy (NCBI): domain Eukaryota; kingdom Metazoa; phylum Arthropoda; class Malacostraca; order Decapoda; family Majidae; genus Chionoecetes; species Chionoecetes opilio. The sequence goes on along the minus strand of JACEEZ010011903.1, from coordinate 215,740 downwards.
TCCTTTTAAAGCTCCTTAATGACTTCGCACTAACTACCTGACGACCGAGTCCATTCCAATCATTTACTACCCTATTTAAGAACCACAGTTTCTTAGGTGTGCGAGACCTTTATCAAAAGACTCTGTGTTATCACTTATACAGTTTTTCATATCCTCTTCTTCCCTGTACCATTGTTTCTGTTCAGTTCTTTATATAAATGTACTTATTAGAAAAGACTGACAATACACCTCCAGAAACACAGCTAGCCTTTGTCACAGGGCACACCGCCTGCCTGCCTCCCCACCGCGGCCCTCCCTTGCCTGCCTCCCCACCGCGGCCCTCCCTTGCCTGCTCCTCCCCTGCCTGCCTCCCCACCGTGGCCCTCCCCTCCCTGCCTCCCCACCGCGGCCCTCCCTTGCCTGCTCCTCCCCTGCCTGCCTCCCCACCGTGGCCCTCCCCTCCCTGCCTACCCACAGCGGCCCTCCCTTGCCTGCTCCTCCCCTGCCTGCCTCCCCACCGCGGCCCTCCCCTCCCTGCCTCCACTGCCTGCTCCCTACCTGCCCGGGTCTGGGATGAAGGCAAACACGGAGGTGACAATCTGGCCCCACAGCAGCGTCATCAGGCCAAAGAACACACACCACAGCCACAGGTCCAGCGTGAGGGCTGCCGTGCTGAAGGCAAAACTCCCAAACTGCACGATCACCACCTGAGAGAAAGGAAAAAAAAAGATTGTGAAAAGAAAGTAAAGATTGGAGTAGTGAAGGAAAATTGAATACTTGAGAGAGAGAGAGAGAGAGAGAGAGAGAGAGAGAGAGAGAGAGAGAGAGAGTATCAATGTTTAAGCTATCATTTCAAGGCGATAGAACAAGCCTCGTCATTACACTGATAATTACATGTCAATATTACCTACAATGAAATCACAGCGAAACCGATTACTGGAGTTAAAATTAGAAACTTTTACTCATCAAAGCAAGCATTTATAAATATAGTAACTCATTCTCCTAAAGAAAATCCCCAAAAACGAGATATATTACAACACGAAGAAAACCTTTTTTATTGTAATGATGCTGAGAACACACTCTTTACCATTATATACTGCATTATACCATTATATATGCATTATTCCGTTCTTTTCTGGCTCCCGTGCCCCCTACCTGAGCCACGAAGCTGTAATGATGAATGTTGTAATGATGCTGAAAACACACACTATACCATTATATACTGCATTATTCCATTATATATGCATTATTCCGTTCTTTTCAGCCTGCCATCACCATCCTACCTGAGCCACGAAGGTCACCACCCAGATGCAGTAGAAGAGCGGGTTACTGGTGATGCCCTGGAAGATGTTGTGCTCGCCGTGGATCTTCCGCGCGTTCACCTCGTTGAAGAGCGTCATCATCACGAAGGTGTTGAAGATGATGGTGAAGTGCTGCGAGGGCGGCTCACCCCTGCCTCGGTACAGCCCGTCGTCTATGTCCATCATGATGTGCCCTGCCATGGGGGAACAAGACATACTGAAGGTTGGTGCAAAGACTACTGTATACTGGACTTGCTTCTCAGTTTGGGCTATTTTCATTGGAGGCCAATGTCACAATGTCGACATTTTCGAACATCACTCCCATTCCCCTTCTAACAGACGTACAGTGTCCGCAAAAAGTATTGGCCGGGAAACGCTAAAAAAAGTTATTTGGGTGGGTCGGCGTTGCGTGGTGATTCCCTCCACAGCTCGTGTTAGATTGTACGTCTGGCACCGTCACGGGCTGTTAGAAGTGTATGGGGGATGACATGGCAGCATAAATGTCATACAAGTTCTCTCTGAGCTTCCACAGATGGAGGAATGTTACACCCAGTTTCTCGTGGTGAATCCTCTATTTTCGCCAACAATTTTCTAGCTGCAGTATTTTTCAACCCAAGGCACTGGGATGGCCCCAACCAATTCTCCATAGAGGAAAAAACACGAATCAGCCTGGCAAGCTGATAATGTCTCCACTCAAGAAATTGCAATGAGGACAGGGCGAGGAGAGAGGAGTATCAGGCGTCTCGTGGTGGCACCGTGGGACCCCCACCTAACGTCCCTAGTAATATTGTTCTGGAGGCAAGAGATTGCAAGACCACAAATAGACTCCTGAAGCGAGACTAGAGACCGCGGATCACTGCCATGAACTCAATAACATTAATATTGCTGGGAGAGGTTGCTGAACGGCGATGCATACAATTGCAAGGCTTCACCTAGGGGATGGGCGGCCATACTTTTGCGACACTGTAATAACTACAGTAGTCTCTCCTGTTAAATCTTGCATATATCCTGCATCTCCTTATCCTCTTAAATCTATGAGTCCTCTTTCCCCCTGTTTGTGGTTGCATCTATGTCCATCATGGTGTGCCCTGCCACGGGTAAACATAAGACATGCAGGAGATGAATGTAGGACCTTTTGGCCACGGATTTTTGGTCACTGACAAAAACTAACCGTCTCACTAATCCTAGGTCTCTAAAAAAACCTAACCTGACCTGACCTACCTACCTCTCCTGTTACATAAGAACATAAGAATATAAGGAAGCTACAAGAAGCCATGAGACCTACACGTGGTAGTTCCTGTTACTTAACACTACCTACATCCACCTTTCATGCCCATCCATGAAATTATCTAGCATCCTTTTAAAACTCCCTATTGACTCCGCACTAACCACCTGACGACTGAGTCCATTCCAATCATTTACCACCCTCTTTGTGAACCAGTTTCTCCTTATTTCTTTTTTAAATCCATGCTTTTCCAGCTTGAATCCGTTACTTCTTGTTCTACCCTGGTTAATGGCCGTAAGAACTTTTCCTACATCTCCTTTATTAAATCCCTTTATTCCACTTTCAAACTTCTATCAGATCGCCCCTTACTCTGCGTCTCTCGAGTGAGTGTAAATTTAATAGCTTCGATATTTTCTCATAACTAAAGTTACGCATTCCTTGTATCATTTTGGTCATCCTTCTCTGCACTGTTTCTAACAAGGCAATATCCATCCTGTAATATGGAGACCAAAACTGAACCACATAGTTTAGGTGAGGACTGACTAGAGCCAAATAAAGCTTTAGAATAACTTCCGCACTTCTACTTTTAACACTTCTGGTAATGAATCCTAACACTCTATTAGCTCTATTTCTAGCCTCAATACATTGTTTCCTAGGTCGGAGGTCTGAGCTCACCCTCACTCCAAGATCTTTCTCACCTTCTGATCTTTTCAGCGATACATTGTTATGGTGTATCTATTACCAGGGTTTTTTCCTTCCTTTCCTTCTTCTCCTGATGCACTGCCTATGACTGCCTGTTTACCTCTCCTGTTACACTTGAATCCTTTATCTCTCCTGTTACACTGTTTACCTCTCCTGTTACACTTGAATCCTTTATCTCTCCAGTTACGCTGTTTATGATTGCCTGTTTACCTCTCCTGTTACCATTCCCCCTTCTTTCCTGCTCCTCTCACCATAAAACAGAAGCAAGAAGATCATCAGCACCATGAAGGACGCCTGCCCGATGATATTCCTGAGCATGACGGGAGACACCAAGGGCATGGTCCTCCCGTAGGGCTGGCGGAACAGGAGGGTGAGGGAGGGCGCCTCGGTAGCCAGGGCCAGCGAGGCGAGGGTGTCCATGATCAGGTTCACCCATAACATCTGTACTGTCTGGGGGGGGAGGGGGATGGTTATTAGAAAGGTTAGAGTTATAGTCAAGGTTATGAGAGTTATTGAAAGATTGTAGGGAGATGTGAGGCTGTGGAGGGATTTTGAGGAGAGAGAGAGAGAGAGAGGAGAGAGAGAGAGAGAGAGAGAGAGAGAGAGAGAGAGATGTCCATCCCTTTCGCCTTAATTAAGATGATAAACAGACAAAAAATACACAATAATCATAATGCGACTGAAATATTGATACCTTTCCCTTCATCCCCTACCACCTACCTCCCTCCCTCCCTCCCTCTCTTTCCTTTACTCCCTCCAATCCCTCCCTACCTCCCTCCATCCCTTTCCTTCCCCCATCCCTCTCTCTCCCTCCCACTCCACACACCTTAAGAGGAGAGTCGCTGATGATGAACACACTCACAAATATACATATATCACACATATACACCTCTCATATACATATTCAAAACATCATAAATAAATCTTACACACCTTGCAAATACACCTTTACAAATAAAATTGCACACCTTTTTCCTTTCCTCCCTCTCTCCCTCCCTTTCCCTTACTCCCTCCATCCCTTTCCTTCTGATTCTTGAAAAATTCTGATTCATCTGAAAAATTCTGATTCTGATTCCCTCCCTCCCTCTCTTTTACTACCTCCATCCACACACCCTCTTTCCCTCCCTCCTTCCCTCTCCACACACCTTAAGTGGAGAGTCGCTGATGATGCACACACTCACGAACGCCACCGTCACCGCCACGACATTCACCGTCAGCTGGAATTGCAGGAACTTGGCGATGGAGTCATAAACGTTGCGTCCCCACATCACCGCCTTCACGATGGAGCTGAAGTTGTCGTCGGTGAGCACAATGTCGCACGCCTCCTTGGCCACGTCTGTCCCGGTGATGCCCTGAATAAACATAAGAAAATCAGAAAATAAGGAAGCTACAAGAGGCCGTGAGACCTACACGTGGTAATTTGGGGAGGCGGTAGCAATGCGGTTAGCGTCTCCGAGTGGCGTTCTCAGTGACCCGAGTTCGATCCCCAATGAGGGCCAAAATCCACTTTAAATCTTTCTGCACCGTCGAGTGGCCTAAGAACACCCACATGCTGTTCATTAACTCTGCCTTTGATTGTGAGTGCATCGGAGGACACAGGGGGGCGGCAGGAGCCTCTAATCACAGGCGTCAATATAACAATCCTGCCTGCGCCACCACGGGCGAGGGCCAACCATCACAGCCCTCAAGTGAACCTCCAGGGCCTGCCATCCCACTCTGGAGCTCACGGCCTACACGCGCTATAGGCACGAATGTACAAAAAAAGAAAAAAAAAGTTCATGAATGACTTCCTGAGAGGTCCAGAGGTAATGTGGACAAATCACGATACTATGATTGAAACGAGGGCATGGTGATGGAGGCAGGAGGCGGCTGTAAACCTGATTGATCAACATATACTAAACAACACCAACAACCTCAGCCCCTTACCATTGCAAATCCCACGTCGGCCATCTTCAGCGCGGGGGCGTCGTTGGTGCCGTCGCCGGTCACCGCCACCACCTGCCGCATGGCCCCCACGTGGGAGTTGATGATGCCCTTCACCAAGATGTACTTGTCCTGCGGGGAGGAGCGCGCCAGCACCCTCAGGCGCGGCCACGTCTTGTCTAGCAGCTCCTGGGACACCTGTAAAGATTTAAAGGGAAATACTATCAATGTATTCATTCTAATGTTTCTACTAAGGGGCAGAGCCGGATTCAAGGGGGTGCCCACACCCCACAGGGCCTGGGCACCAGGTCTCCCACCAGAAGGGGACTCCCAGGAAACGTTGGACAACTTAATATTTTTTATTTTTCATTACCAAATCAGGGCAGATTTGATAATGAAAAATCCGTCTGGTAATGAATAAGCATGATTTGATTTTGGATTTGGAAATGGTAATGATGGTAATGACATCGATTTCTGAGTATCATGGGTCATCGAAAGCGAGTCGCATCATGCGAGCGAGCATATCATTGGGACAGGGCGAGGGTAAAAAAATGTATTTTCATTTAGCACTATGCTAATTTGATGCTTGCGATGAACCCCCACCAAAACGGACCCCAGGCCCCCCACATCCTAAATCCGGCAATGTTAAGGGGATTACAATGGCAGGAAGTCACCACACACACACACACACACACACAAAGACACACACACACACACACACACACACACACACACACACACACACACACACACACACACACACACAAAGACCACACACACACACACACACACACACACACACACACACACACACACACACACACACACACACACACACACACACACACAAAATATCATGGCAAGAATAACCCCAGACACCCACCTCCCCCTGTTCGTCCCTAATCATGGTGTTGAACTGGCGGCTGTCTATCACCAGACCCTCGTCCTTGGGCTGCAGAATGCCACACTTGGAGGCGATGGAGCGGGCCGTGTTGATGTTATCGCCCGTCACCATCCGCACGGTGACCCCGGCTCGCTGGCACAACTCTATGGCCTTCGGAACCTATATGGGGGAACACGAGAAAAAAATACCTGAGTAACCCGCTAAAAAAATACCTGAGTAACCCGCTAAAAAAATACCTGAGTAACACGAAAAGAAAATACCTGAGTAACACGAAAAGAAAATACCTGAGTAACCCGCTAAAAAAATACCTGAGTAACACGAAAAGAAAATACCTGAGTAACACGAAAAAAAATACCTGAGTAACCCGCTAAAAAAATACCTGAGTAACACGAAAAGAAAATACCTGAGTAACACGAAAAGAAAATACCTGAGTAACACGAAAAGAAAATACCTGAGTAACACGAAAAGAAAATACCTGAGTAACACGAAAAGAAAATACCTGAGTAACACGAAAAGAAAATACCTGAGTAACCCGCTAAAAAAATACCTGAGTAACACGAAAAGAAAATATCTGAGTAACACGAAAAGAAAATACCAGAGAAAAAAATATCCAAGTGAGAAAACTCTAGAAAAAAAGACAGTATGGGATGAGTGTGGAAATTAACCCTTAAACTTAACATACATTTGAATTTCCAAGTGTGTGTGTGTGTGTGTGTGTGTATTCATCTATCTGTTATTTATTAGGAAGATTAGAAAGCACTGTGCAGTAACATCTCACAGCTTACAAGTAATAGGTAACAAAAAACACTCGTTAGATGTGAATACATAAACAGGTAGGGAAAATTCCAATAGGTAAAAAAATTGGACTGAACCCCAATTTTGACCTTATTTTCACTCATTAAGTAAGTTATAGGCGTTAATTTAAGTCATATTATCATAGATAGTGATATAAAATATACAATGAAGAATGTATGTAGTACTACGCATAATAAATAAATAAAGTAAGACTAAAAAGTACTTAGAAAGAGAAGGGAAGTTAAGGGAAAGGAAGGTAAGGGTTTATAATGGGTGTGTCTGTATGAAAAAAAGATAAAAGTAACACTAGTAAAAAGTAAAAGTAAAAAGTAAAAAGTAAAAAGTAAAAGTAAAAGTAAAAGTAAAAGTAAAAAGTAAAAAGTAAAAAAAATAATAATTAGAAAGAGAATGGAAGTTGAGGGTAGGAAAGTAAGGGTTTATAATGGGTGTGTCCAGGCTTAAGGGTCTATAATGGGTGTGTTTGGGTCTCACCTCCGCCCTCACCGGGTCCTCCACACCCACCACAGCCAGCAGGGTCAGACTGGACACCACAGCCTCCTCGTCGTCCCACTTGGGCTCTGCTGTGATGGACGTCTGCAAAAAAAAACATCATTAAATATAACTAAATGTCTCACGGCCTCTTGTAGCTTCCTTATGTTCTCATGTTCTGAAATCAATGAAAAAAGCATGGTTAAAGATAGGATGGATGTCTGCAAAGAAGATCATCAATATATGTAACTAAATCAATAACAAAAAGTCTGGTAAGAGCCTAGATGAATGTCTGCAAAAAGAATAAATGTAACTAAATCAATGAAAAGCGTGGTAAAGAATATGATGTCTGCAAAAAGAATTATCAATAAATGTAACTAAATGTCTCACGGCCTCTTGTAGCTTCCTTATGTTCTTAAATCAATGGAAAAAAAGGATATACTGGGGCTGATTTAGATGACATTGGCTGAGGTGTTGGGTGAGAATGCCTTACTCCAAGTTCCGCCCTAAAGCCCCAACACCCAACACCTCGCCAATCCCGTGCGTTCGGAAGGGGGGAGTGAGGGGCACAATTTTCGCCAACTTAACGTGTGGCGAGTAGTCATGTAACGAGCAAAATCCACAGTGGAGAAGTTGGATGAGACCAGCTGGGTGGCACGCATTGTATGTTTTGAATGGACGAATGGAGTATCAGTTAGTACATAGACCAGGGAGACACAGGATGACGTCCTTGAAAATGATTGTGAGACATGAATACCTGATAAAGAAAAATAAATAAATAAATAAATATGTAAATTAATTAATAAAGAGGATGGGGGGGGGGGGGGGGGAGTAAAAGAAGCGTAGGACCCACCTGATTCACACCCGGGTCAAAGGGCACAAAATCCCGGTAAGCCAGGCCAATGGTACGCAAGCCGTCGGACGCCAGCTTCTCGATGACCTCGGACTCAAGCTCATTCTGGTCATCCTCCGTCAGTCTCTCCACCTCGCCCTTCTCATTGAGGACGTAAGCACACCTGAAAGACGGAGGGAAAGAAAGGGTCAGGGATAAAGGAAAATACACCTGACGTTTGAGGGAAAACAAAGGGTCATAAACAAAGGAAGATACACCTGACATTCGAGGGACAAGAAAGGGTCATAAGCAAAGGAAGATACACCTGACATTCGAGGGACAAGAAAGGGTCATAAGCAAAGGAAAATACACCAGTTGAAAGAAAGTTGCAGTTGTTAGAAAGACTGGATTAATGTAGCTATGGAGACGGGACCACACCAGTGTAGCTCAAGCCCTGTAAAACACAACTAGGTAAATAAATACAACAATAGTACTCACTTCTTCACCACCAACTCCGACGCTCCCTTAGTGAACAGCCTGAACCCGCCAACACCAAGAGTCACCACCGTGGACATCGACTTCCGCGCGGAGTTAAAAGTGTAAACCTTCACAAACTTCTCCTCCGGGTTGTTGCGCCGCACGGTCTGGTAGCTGCGCCCGAGGTCTGTGACGAAGCCCAAAAGCGCACATTCGGTCTTGTTGCCGATCTGCTTGGGTAGGTCTCCCGGGATGTCCGAGAGCGCAGTCTTGGAGGTGTAGTTGGTGTTGATGCTGATGCCGAGCACTATCAACTCTGCCACGCTGGTCGGTAGCGTCTCGTATCTCGGCAAGGATCTGTGGTTGGCCCGTTGAGAGGATGAGAGAAAGAGAAAGACAACATGAAATGAGCCAGAATCTAGGTAAAAGGTTATTTTGGTTTGGTTTGGTTTGGAAAATTTGCAGTTTGACACAGAATTCACTTTGGTTGACTAAAAAAAAAAATCTGGCGAGTTTTGATGTGTTTTGAATTAATCTATCAACAATCAGAACTATCAACTCGTCCACGCTGGTTGGTAGCGTCTCGTATCTCGGCAAGGATCTGTTTTTAGGCCGTTGAGAAAGAAATATGAGAAATATAAAAATAAGAAATAAGAAATATATGAATAGAAATATATTATAAGGATAGGAGAAAGAGAGACTACATGAAATAAGTCAGAATCAAGGATCTGGTGTTGAGCCATTCAGAGAAAGAGAAAGATATGAAATAAGACAGAATCTAGGTACTAAAAGGTTATTTTGGTATATATGTAGTTCCGGTAAATTTGCAGTTTGACACAGAATTCCTTTGGTGGACGAAACAGTTTTTTTCTGGTGAGTTTTGATGTGTTTTGAATTAATTTGTGACCGTTTCTGTCGCAAATCACATTTTACTTTTATTTTTTTTTTTTTAAAGTTAAGTAAAGGTTAGGTTAGGTATATGTATGTAGGTAGGTTAGGTATAGGTTCGTTTAAGCCTTGGGCCGGCTATCAAAATGTGTATGATTAGACTAACTGACTGTGTGTGTGTGTGTGTGTGTGTGTGTGTGTGTGTGTGTGTGTGTGCGTGTGCGTGTGTACCTGTAGGTGGTGCCGGCTATGTGCGCGGCCACCACAGTCATGCGGTTGGTGGTGAGGGTGCCCGTCTTGTCGGAGCAGATGGTGGTGGCGTTGCCCATGGTCTCGCAGGCGTCCAGGTGGCGCACCAGGTTGTTGTCCTTCATCATTTTCTGCAACAAGACGACATTTGAGCCTGTGGGGCTGGGTGCACACCAATAGTGGAGCAAGACTGTCTGGGCGCACCATGGTGACAAGTGTTTGGCGTATTCCAAGTGTGCGCCATTATATTATGCATTTACTATTATAAATTATATTATTTTGATTATTATTATATTAATATTTAATCATATTATTCATTATTATTTATTATTATATTATACATTATATTATACATTTATGCACGTTGACATTATACGCACGCAAGTATTTTAAGTCTTTTTTACCACATAAGAACATAAGAAAATAAGGAACCATATGATCTGTCATAGTTTTTTAGTTATTTAAAAAAACGTGATTTAAACAAAAATCAAAGGCCCTTGCAAAATTTGCAATATTTTTTGAAAAATGGATTTGCTTGAAAATTTGTTCCTAGCAGTTTTCGGGCATGCTGAACACGAATCTAGAGTCAGTTTTCAGTTACAATGATTAGAAGTCCCTATTTCAGCACTACACTGCACTACACTAATGTCGCCAGGCGCCATATATTACAAATTTTAGCATCACTACAGACGTGTATGTGCCCCTGAAGACACGTACGGTACATAGTTCATCCCCTTCCCCTACACTGAGGTGGCAACACTGGTCTCGTGTCTACACTCACCTATCTTGAACTGCTTCCGAATTATAAACTTATATATTTACTTTTTCGCGTTCACCTCACAACTTATTTCTCGCACAGCAACACTTACCCATCAAAGGTTATTGTAAATGGATAGAGCTACAATTTCATCCCCAGCATTTCTATTTATCTATCGAAAAAAATATTTTTGAGTTTCTGGCTGCTGAAAATAATCCAAAATTGTCGGCGATCAGGTTTTTGTTATTTTGCCGCAAAACTATGAGTCATAGAAGAAAACTTATCGAAGTAACAAAGGTTCATCTTGGGGTGTTCTACATGATGCAGTAATGGGCTTGTCCAAACACCTCATGGTTGTCGAGAAAATTGATACTTTGTATAAATGTACGAATATGCTATTTTCTCGGTTATTTACCAATCAATATTTTTTTGCTTTACGCCAAATGATAGCCCTTGATCTACTTCATATTTACTTATCTATACATGTTGCACTTATCTGTCATAGTTTTCTAGTTATTGAAAAAAACTAATTTTCAGAAAAAAATCAAGGCCCTTGCAAAATTTGCAATATTTTTTGAAAAATAGATTTGCTTGAAAATTAGTTCCTAGCAGTTTTCGGGCATGCTAAACACGAATCTGGATTCAGTTTTCAGTTACAATGATTGGAAGTCCCTATTTCAACCAATTCACAATGACATGATACTCCCAGATATTCCTTAAAAATCACAAATTAGACAAAACTTACTACAAGACATAAAAATATGATAGGCACTGCTAGATTAATCATTACTTCAATACAACGATCAGTAATAGTATTTTCAATTTGAACTGGCCTGAAACAGGTCGAATTATCCGAAGTTTGAATTATACGGGTTTGATTTAGAGAAGGTTTACTGCATACACAGAGCGCCAAAGCATTGTTCGCGACATCATAACACAGCGCTTTCATACGGGAATTCAGAAAATGTACTCTATGGCAGCCTACTGACTTCCGAGAGAGGTATCTTACATATGGCAGCTTGTTTAAGGCACGGGCAGTCCATCAAGACCGTTGAGGAATGTTCAGATGCCACTTGTCAATTATAGACGAAGCATTTAAAAAAGTATCGCCTTCCTTCCCGCGAGTAATATGAACAGACGCGCATTGGTATAAATATCATTATTTGCATAATGAGTGGCAAGAAAGACCCAACAAAGGAGCAAATTAAAGTTATTGTATCTCTACACAAGGCAGAGAGGCCAGTGGAAGAAATATCAAGGATTGTGGATGTTACGAGGAGATGTGTGCATAAGTGGGTGGAATGTTTCACGGTGGGTTGGCGGTGTCGCGGCAGCCGCGACACCAGAACATTATAAGTGGCCAGGGCGAGGATGTAAAAGTCATATCGCAATATTTTTCTTGCTCTTAATTGAGGATGGGCATCCGCTTGACGTTTCATGACATTTAGGGTGCTTGCTGAGGTTTTACATCCTCGCCCTGGCCACTTATACTGTTACGGTGTCGCGGCTGTTGCCAGCCCGCCAACCCACCGTGAAACTCTCCACCCACTTATGCACACATCTCCTCGTAACATCCACAATCCTTGATTTTTCTTCCACTGGCCTCTCTGCCTTGTGTAGAGATACAATAACTTTAATTTGCTCCTTTGTTGGGTCTTTCTTGCCACTCATTATGCAAATAATGATATTTATACCAATGCGCGTCTGTTCATATTACTCGCGGGAAGGAAGGCGATACTTTTTTAAATGCTTCGTCTATAATTGACAAGTGGCATCTGAACATTCCTCAACGGTCTTGATGGACTGCCCGTGCCTTAAACAAGCTGCCATATGTAAGATATCTCTCTCGGAAGTCAGTAGGCTGCCATAGAGTACATTTTCTGAATTCCCGTATGGAAGCGCTGTGTTATGATGTCGCGAACAATGCTTTGGCGCGCTGTGTAGAAGGGAGATCTCAACACCATTTTCTATATCTTAACAGTGAAGACTAAAGGGTATCTTACTTAAAACACCATTCTTCTAACCAAGGCCACGGGATGTAGTCTAAATTCCCTTGGCCATTCTTCTCATTACTGTATATATATTTTTTGGTTTGAATACCGTTTATTCAACATTTTTCTTTTTACCGAGTTAAGACGGAATCAATGTAATAACTTTTTTTATTCACCAGTACTACAGTATATTTTTTTCATGACTGAAGTTTGCAAGATAGGGCTGGTAGGCGTCTGTCCCGGACTGGTTTAGGGCACCCAATCCGCCCCTGACTGAGTCCATTACAATCATTAACCACCCTATTTGTGAACCAGTTTTCCCTATTTCCTTTCCCTATTTTCCTAGTTTTATTTCCCTATTGCTATAAGATCTGGCGTGAAGGGGCTAAAAACATCATTCTTCTCACCTTGACGGAGAAGGCTAAGGAGATGGTTACGGCGAGAGGCAGACCTTCGGGCACCGCCACCACCAACACCGTCACCCCGATGATGAAGAAGTGCAGGAAGGAGTTAATGTGCCGCGTGTTGAAGGGCTCGCTGGCCAACAGGTACGTCTCCACGCAGAAAGAGACGACCAGAATGACTATTGTGAGGACTGCTATCACGGAACCTGCAGAAGGGAAGAGAAACATGAGAACAGAAGAACATAAGAAAATAACCTGCAGAAGGGAAGATAAACATAAGAACAGAAGAACATAAGAAAATAACCTGCAGAAGGGAAGAGGAACATAAGAACAGAAGAACATAAGAAAATAACCTGCAGAAGAGAAGAGGAACATAAGAACAGAAGAACATAAGAAAATAACCTGCAGAAGGGAAGAGGAACATAAGAACAGAAGAACATAAGAAAATAACCTGCAGAAGGGAAGAGGAACATAAGAACAGAAGAACATAAGAAAATAACCTGCAGAAGGGAAGAGGACCATAAGAACAGAAGAAAATAACCTGCAGAAGAGAAGAGGAACATAAGAACAGAAGAACATAAGAAAATAACCTGCAGAAGGGAAGAGGAACAGAAGAACAGAAGAACATAAGAAAATAACCTGCAGAAGGGAAGAGGAACATAAGAACAGAAGAACAGAAGAAAATAACCTGCAGAAGAGAAGAGGAACATAAGAACAGAAGAACATAAGAAAATAACCTGCAGAAGAGAAGAGGAACATAAGAACAGAAGAACATAACCTGCAGAAGGGAAGAGGAACATAAGAACAGAAGAACATAAGAAAATAACCTGCAGAAGGGAAGAGGAACAGAAGAACAGAAGAACAGAAGAAAATAACCTGCAGAAGGGAAGAGGAACATAAGAACAGAAGAAAATAACCTGCAGAAGAGAAGAGGAACATAAGAACAGAAGAACAGAAGAACATAACCTGCAGAAGGGAAGAGGAACATAAGAACAGAAGAACATAAGAAAATAACCTGCAGAAGGGAAGAGGAACATAAGAACAGAAGAACATAAGAAAATAACCTGCAGAAGGGAAGAGGAACATAAGAACAGAAGAACAGAAGAAAATAACCTGCAGAAGGGAAGAGGAACATAAGAACAGAAGAACAGAAGAAAATAACCTGCAGAAGAGAAGAGGAACATAAGAACAGAAGAACAGAAGAAAATAACCTGCAGAAGAGAAGAGGAACAGAAGAACAGAAGAACATAACCTGCAGAAGGGAAGAGGAACATAAGAACAGAAGAACATAAGAAAATAACCTGCAGAAGGGAAGAGGAACATAAGAACAGAAGAACATAAGAAAATAACCTGCAGAAGGGAAGAGGAACATAAGAACAGAAGAAAATAACCTGCAGAAGGGAAGAGGAACATAAGAACAGAAGACAGAAGAACATAACCTGCATAAGGAAGAGGAACATAAGAACAGAAGAACATAAGAAAAAACCTGCAGAAGGGAAGAGGAACATAAGAACAGAAGAACATAAGAAAATAACCTGCAGAAGGGAAGAGGAACATAAGAACAGAAGAAATAACCTGCAGAAGGGAAGAGGAAACATAAGAACAGAAGAACATAAGAAAATAACCTGCAGAAGGAAGAGGAACATAAGAACAGAAGAACATAAGAAAATAACCTGCAGAAGGAAGAGGAACATAAGAACAGAGAAAATACCCTGCAGAAGGGAAGAGAAACATAAGAACAGAAGAACATAAGAAAATAACATGCAGAAGGGAAGAGGAACATAAGAACAGAAGAACATAAGAAAATAACCTGCAGAAGGGAAGAGGAACATAAGAACAGAGGAACAGAAGAAAATAACCTGCAGAAGGGAAGAGGAACAGAAGAACAGAAGAAAATAACCTGCAGAAGAGAAGAGGAACATAAGAACGGGAGAACAGAAGAAAATAACCTGCAGAAGAGAAGAGGAACGAACATAAGAACATAAGAAAATAACCTGCAGAAGAGAAGAGGAACATAAGAACATAAGAACATAAGAAAATAACCTGCAGAAGAGAAGAGGAACATAAGAACAGAGGAACATAAGAAAATAACCTGCAGAAGAGAAGAGGAACAGAAGAACAGAAGAACATAAGAAAATAACCTGCAGAAGAGAAGAGGAACATAAGAACAGGAGAACAGAAGAAAATAACCTGCAGAAGAGAAGAGGAACATAAGAACAGGAGAACAGAAGAAAATAACCTGCAGAAGGGAAGAGGAACATAAGAACAGGAGAACAGAAGAAAATAACCTGCAGAAGGGAAGAGGAAACATAAGAACAGAAGAACATAGAAAATAACCTGCAGAAAGGGACGAGGAACATAAGAACAGAAGAAAATAACCTGCAGAAGGAAGAGGAAACATAAGAACAGAAGAACAGAAGAAAATAACCTGCAGAAGGGAAGAGGAACATAAGAACAGAAGAACATAAGAAAATAACCTGCAGAAGAGAAGAGGAACATAAGAACAGAAGAACAGAAGAAAATAACCTGCAGAAGGGAAGAGGAACATAAGAACAGAAGAACATAAGAAAATAACCTGCAGAAGAGAAGAGGAACATAAGAACAGAAGAACATAAGAAAATAACCTGCAGAAGGGAAGAGGAACGAACATAAGAACATAAGAAAATAACCTGCAGAAGAGAAGAGGAACATAAGAACAGAGGAACAGAAGAAAATAACCTGCAGAAGGGAAGAGGAACAGAAGAACAGAGGAACAGAAGAAAATAACCTGCAGAAGAGAAGAGGAACATAAGAACAGAAGAACATAAGAACATAACCTGCAGAAGGGAAGAGGAACAGAAGAACATAAGAAAATAACCTGCAGAAGGAAGAGGAACAGAAGAACAGAGGAACAGAAGAAAATAACCTGCAGAAGGGAAGAGGAACATAAGAACAGAAGAACAGAAGAAAATAACCTGCAGAAGAGAAGAGGAACATAAGAACAGAGAACAGAAGAAAATAACCTGCAGAAGGGAAGAGGAACATAAGAACAGAAGAACATAAGAAAATAACCTGCAGAAGAGAAGAGGAACATAAGAACAGGAGAACAGAAGAAAATAACCTGCAGAAGAGAAGAGGAACGAACATAAGAACATAAGAAAATAACCTGCAGAAGAGAAGAGGAACATAAGAACATAAGAAAATAACCTGCAGAAGAGAAGAGGAACATAAGAACATAAGAAAATAACCTGCAGAAGAGAAGAGGAACATAAGAACATAAGAAAATAACCTGCAGAAGAGAAGAGGAACATAAGAACAGAGGAACATAAGAAAATAACCTGCAGAAGGGAAGAGGAACATAAGAACAGAGGAACATAAGAAAATAACCTGCAGAAGGGAAGAGGAACATAAGAACAGAGGAACATAAGAAAATAACCTGCAGAAGGGAAGAGGAACATAAGAACAGAGGAACATAAGAAAATAACCTGCAGAAGAGAAGAGGAACAGAGGAACAGAAGAACAGAAGAAAATAACCTGCAGAAGAGAAGAGGAACATAAGAACAGGAGAACAGAAGAAAATAACCTGCAGAAGAGAAGAGGAACATAAGAACAGGAGAAAAGAAGAAAATAACCTGCAGAAGGGAAGAGGAACATAAGAACAGGAGAACAGAAGAAAATAACCTGCAGAAGGGAAGAGGAACATAAGAACAGAAGAACATAAGAAAATAACCTGCAGAAGGGACGAGGAACATAAGAACAGAAGAGCAGAAGAAAATAACCTGCAGAAGGGAAGAGGAACAGAAGAACAGAAGAAAATAACCTGCAGAAGGGAAGAGGAACAGAAGAACAGAAGAACAGAAGAAAATAACCTGCAGAAGGGAAGAGGAACATAAGAACATAAGAACAGAAGAAAATAACCTGCAGAAGAGAAGAGGAACATAAGAACAGAAGAACATAACCTGCAGAAGGGAAGAGGAACATAAGAACAGAAGAAAATAACCTGCAGAAGAGAAGAGGAACATAAGAACAGAAGAAAATAACCTGCAGAAGGGAAAAGGAACATAAGAACAGAAGAACATAAGAAAATAACCTGCAGAAGGGAAGAGAAACATAAGAACAGAAGAACAGAAGAAAATAACCTGCAGAAGGGAAGAGGAACATAAGAACAGAAGAACATAAGAAAATAACCTGCAGAAGAGAAGAGGAACATAAGAACAGAAGAACAGAAGAAAATAACCTGCAGAAGGGAAGAGGAACATAAGAACAGAAGAACATAAGAAAATAACCTGCAGAAGGGAAGAGGAACATAAGAACAGAAGAACATAAGAAAATAACCTGCAGAAGGGAAGAGGAACATAAGAACAGAAGAACAGAAGAAAATAACCTGCAGAAGGGAAGAGGAAAAGAAGAACAGAAGAAAATAAGAAAATAACCTGCAGAAGGGAAGAGGAGCATAAGAACAGAAGAACATAAGAAAATAACCTGCAGAAGGGAAGAGGAAACATAAGAACAGAAGAACAGAAGAAAATAACCTGCAGAAGGGAAGAGGAACATAAGAACAGAAGAAAATAACCTGCAGAAGGGAAGAGGAACAGAAGAACAGAAGAAAATAACCTGCAGAAGGGAAGAGGAACATAAGAACAGAAGAAAATAACCTGCAGAAGAGAAGAGGAACATAAGAACAGAAGAACATAACCTGCAGAAGGGAAGAGGAACAGAAGAACAGAAGAACAGAAGAAAATAACCTGCAGAAGGGAAGAGGAACATAAGAACAGAAGAACAGAAGAAAATAACCTGCAGAAGGGAAGAGGAACATAAGTACAGAAGAAAATAACCTGCAGAAGAGAAGAGGAACATAAGAACAGAAGAACATAACCTGCAGAAGGGAAGAGGAACATAAGAACATAAGAACAGAAGAAAATAACCTGCAGAAGAGAAGAGGAACAGAAGAAAATAACCTGCAGAAGGGAAGAGGAACATAAGAACAGAAGAACAGAAGAAAATAACCTGCAGAAGGGAAGAGGAACATAAGAACAGAAGAACAGAAGAAAATAACCTGTAGAAGGGAAGAGGAACATAAGAACAGAAGAACATAAGAAAATAACCTGCAGAAGAGAAGAGGAACATAAGAACAGAAGAACATAAGAAAATAACCTGCAGAAGGGAAGAGGAACATAAGAACAGAAGAACATAACCTGCAGAAGAGTGAAATATAGAAAGTAGTGAAATATAGACATGTATAATTAGAATAGTAACCCATAATGTTGCACAAGTATATATAAATAAGTTCAATTAGTAGTGAAATAGAGAAATATAAAATTAGAATAGTAACCCATGTATGTCTGTAAAGCTAGGAATAATCTACACATTCCTGTAAAGTCAAAGATAGTTTTCAGTAGTCCAGCTGAAGCTCCTGACTGTAAAACCTATAAGAATTCAACACTAAAGTTTAAAAAATATATAATAATAACAAAAATAAAAAGAGGAAGAGGAATGAAGGGGGAGAAAGAGGTGATGGGTTAATTAATAGCAAGGAATATAGAGAGGAGAAAGAAGATAGGTTTCCACACAGAAGAAGACCACAGATATAACTTTAGTGAGGACTGCTATGATGGAACTTTAGTGAGGACTGCTGTGATGGAACTTTAGTGAGGACTGCTGTGATGGAACTTTAGTGAGGACTGCTATGATGGAACTTTAGTGAGGACTGCTATGATGGAACTTTAGTGTGGACTGCTATCATGGAACTTTAGTGAGGACTGCTATGATGGAACTTTAGGGAAGACTGCTATGATGGAACTTTAGTGAGGACTGCTATGATGGAACTTTAGTGAGGACTGCTATGATGGAACTTTAGGGAAGACTGCTATGATGGAACTTTAGTGAGGACTGCTATGATGGAACTTTAGTGAGGACTGCGATGATGGAACTTTAGTGAGGACTGCTATGATGGAACTTTAGTGAGGACTGCTATGATGGAACTTTAGTGAGGACTGCTATGATGGAACTTTAGTGAGGACTGCTATGATGGAACTTTAGTGAGGACTGCTATGATGGAACTTTAGTGAGGACTGCTATGATGGAACTTTAGGAGGACTGCTGTGATGGAACTTTAGTGAGGACTGCTATGATGGAACTTTAGTGAGGACTGCTATGATGGAACTTTAGTGAGGACTGCTATGATGGAACTTTAGTGAGGACTGCTATGATGGAACTTTAGTGAGGACTGCTATGATGGAACTTTAGGGAAGACTGCTATGATGGAACTTTAGTGAGGACTGCTATGATGGAACTTTAGTGAGGACTGCTATGATGGAACTTTAGGGAAGACTGCTATGATGGAACTTTAGTGAGGACTGCTATGATGGAACTTTAGTGAGGACTGCGATGATGGAACTTTAGTGAGGACTGCTATGATGGAACTTTAGTGAGGACTGCTATGATGGAACTTTAGTGAGGACTGCTATGATGGAACTTTAGTGAGGATGCTATGATGGAACTTTAGTGAGGACTGCTATGATGGAACTTTAGTGAGGACTGCTATGATGGAACTTTAGTGAGGACTGCTGTGATGGAACTTTAGTGAGGATTGCTATGATGGAACTTTAGTGAGGACTGCTATGATGGAACTTTAGTGAGGACTGCTATGATGGAACTTTAGTGAGGACTGCTGTGATGGAACTTTAGTGAGGACTGCTATGATGGAACTTTAGTGAGGACTGCTATGATGGAACTTAGTGTGGACTGCTATCATGGAACTTTAGTGAGGACTGCTATGATGGAACTTTAGGGAAGACTGCTATGATGGAACTTTAGTGAGGACTGCTATGATGGAACTTTAGTGAGGACTGCTATGATGGAACTTTAGTGAGGACTGCTATGATGGAACTTTAGTGTGGACTGCTATGATGGAACTTTAGTGAGGACTGCTATGATGGAACTTTAGTGTGGACTGCTATCATGGAACTTTAGTGAGGACTGCTATGATGGAACTTTAGTGTGGACTGCTATCATGGAACTTTAGTGAGGACTGCTATGATGGAACTTTAGTGAGGACTGCTATGATGGAACTTTAGTGTGGACTGCTATCATGGAACTTTAGTGAGGACTGCTATGATGGAACTTTAGTGAGGACTGCTATGATGGAACTTTAGTGTGGACTGCTATGATGGAACTTTAGTGAGGACTGCTATCATGGAACTTTAGTGAGGACTGCTATGATGGAACTTTAGTGTGGACTGCTATGATGGAACTTTAGTGTGGACTGCTATGATGGAACTTTAGTGTGGACTGCTATCATGGAACTTTAGTGAGGACTGCTATGATGGAACTTTAGTGAGGACTGCTGTGATGGAACTTTAGTGAGGACTGCTATGATGGAACTTTAGTGTGGACTGCTATGATGGAACTTAGTGAGGACTGCTATCATGGAACTTTAGTGAGGACTGCTATGATGGAACTTTAGTGAGGACTGCTATGATGGAACTTTAGTGAGGACTGCTATGATGGAACTTTAGTGTGGACTGCTATGATGGAACTTTAGTGAGGATGCTATGATGGAACTTTAGTGAGGACTGCTATGATGGAACTTTAGTGTGGACTGCTATGATGGAACTTTAGTGAGGACTGCTATGATGGAACTTTAGTGAGGACTGCTATCATGGAACTTTAGTGAGGACTGCTATCATGGAACTTTAGTGAGGACTGCTATGATGGAACTTTAGTGAGGACTGCTATGATGGAACTTTAGTGAGGACTGCTATCATGGAACTTTAGTGTGGACTGCTATGATGGAACTTTAGTGTGGACTGCTATGATGAGAACTTTAGTGAGGACTGCTATGATGGAACTTTAGTGTGGACTGCTATGATGGAACTTTAGTGAGGACTGCTGTGATGGAACTTTAGTGAGGACTGCTATGATGGAACTTTAGTGTGGACTGCTATGATGGAACTTTAGTGAGGACTGCTATGATGGAACTTTAGTGAGGACTGCTATGATGGAACTTTAGTGAGGACTGCTATGATGGAACTTTAGTGTGGACTGCTATGATGGAACTTTAGTGAGGACTGCTATGATGGAACTTTAGTGTGGACTGCTATGATGGAACTTTAGTGTGGACTGCTATGATGGAACTTTAGTGAGGACTGCTATGATGGAACTTTAGTGAGGACTGCTATCATGGAACTTTAGTGTGGACTGCTATGATGGAACTTTAGTGTGGACTGCTATGATGGAACTTTAGTGAGGACTGCTATCATGGAACTTTAGTGTGGACTGCTATGATGGAACTTTAGTGTGGACTGCTATGATGGAACTTTAGTGAGGACTGCTATGATGGAACTTTAGTGTGGACTGCTATGATGGAACTTTAGTGAGGACTGCTATGATGGAACTTTAGTGAAGGCTGCTATGATGGAACTTTAGTGAGGACTGCTATGATGGAACTTCAGTGAAGACTGCTATGATGGAGCTTTAGTGAGGACTGCTATGATGGAACTTTAGTGAAGACTGCTATGATGGAACTTTAGTGAGGACTGCTATGATGGAACTTTAGTGAGGACTGCTATGATGGAACTTTAGTGAGGACTGCTATGATGGAACTTTAGTGAGGACTGCTATGATGGAACTTTAGTGAGGACTGCTATGATGGAACTTTAGTGAGGACTTGCTATGATGGAACTTTAGTGAGGACTGCTATGATGGAACTTTAGTGAGGACTGCTATGATGGAACTTTAGTGAGGACTGCTATGATGGAACTTTAGTGAGGACTGCTATGATGGAACTTTAGTGAGGACTGCTATGATGGAACTTTAGTGTGGACTGCTATGATGGAACTTTAGTGAGGACTGCTATGATGGAACTTTAGTGAGGACTGCTATGATGGAACTTTAGTGAGGACTGCTATGATGGAACTTTAGTGAGGACTGCTATGATGGAACTTTAGTGAGGACTGCTATGATGGAACTTTAGTGAGGACTGCTGTGATGGAACTTTAGTGAGGACTGCTGTGATGGAACTTTAGTGTGGACTGCTATGATGGAACTTTAGTGTGGACTGCTATGATGGAACTTTAGTGAGGACTGCTATGATGGAACTTTAGTGTGGACTGCTATGATGGAACTTTAGTGAGGACTGCTATCATGGAACTTTAGTGTGGACTGCTATGATGGAACTTTAGTGTGGACTGCTATGATGGAACTTTAGTGAGGACTGCTATGATGGAACTTTAGTGTGGACTGCTATGATGGAACTTTAGTGTGGACTGCTATGATGGAACTTTAGTGAGGACTGCTATGATGGAACTTTAGTGAGGACTGCTATGATGGAACTTTAGTGAGGACTGCTATCATGGAACTTTAGTGAGGACTGCTATCATGGAACTTTAGTGAGGACTGCTATGATGGAACTTTAGTGAGGACTGCTATGATGGAACTTTAGTGAGGACTGCTATGATGGAACTTTAGTGAGGACTGCTATGATGGAACTTTAGTGAGGACTGCTATGATGGAACTTTAGTGAGGACTGCTATCATGGAACTTTAGTGAGGACTGCTATGATGGAACTTTAGTGAGGACTGCTATGATGGAACTTTAGTGAGGACTGCTATGATGGAACTTTAGTGAGGACTGCTATGATGGAACTTTAGTGAGGACTGCTATGATGGAACTTTAGTGAGGACTGCTATGATGGAACTTTAGTGAGGACTGCTATGATGGAACTTTAGTGTGGACTGCTATGATGGAACTTTAGTGAGGACTGCTATGATGGAACTTTAGTGAGGACTGCTATGATGGAACTTTAGTGTGGACTGCTATGATGGAACTTTAGTGAGGACTGCTATGATGGAACTTTAGTGAGGACTGCTATGATGGAACTTAGTGAGGACTGCTATGATGGAACTTTAGTGAGGACTGCTATGATGGAACTTTAGTTGAGGACTGCTATGATGGAAACTTTAGTGAGGACTGCTATGATGGAACTTTAGTGAGGACTGCTATGATGGAACTTTAGTGTGGACTGCTATGATGGAACTTTAGTGAGGACTGCTATGATGGAACTTTAGTGAGGACTGCTATGATGGAACTTTAGTGTGGACTGCTATGATGGAACTTTAGTGAGGACTGCTATGATGGAACTTTAGTGAGGACTGCTATGATGGAACTTTAGTGAGGACTGCTATGATGGAACTTTAGTGAGGACTGCTATGATGGAACTTTAGTGAGGACTGCTATGATGGAACTTTAGTGAGGACTGCTATGATGGAACTTTAGTGAGGACTGCTATGATGGAACTTGAAGAAGGGAAAATACTTGAGAGAGAGAGAGAGAGAGAGAGAGAGAGAGAGAGAGAGAGAGAGAGAGAGAGACAGATTGAGAGACAGACAGACAGACAGACAGATTGAGAGACAGACAGACAGACAGACAGATTGAGAGACAGACAGACAGACAGACAGACAGACAGACAGACAGACAGACAGACAGACAGACAGACAGACAGAGAGAGAGACAGAGAGACAGACAGACAGACAGACAGACAGACAGACAGACAGACAGACAGAGAGAGAGGGAGAGATACTTGATAGTTTATTTGGCTTGGTGTAATATATTAATGGTCATAATCAAGTATACAGTCATACAGTCATACATACAAGTCATACAGTCATACAAGTATACAGTCATACAAGTCACGGTGCATTAAGCCGAAGCTCTTGTATGGACATCATGTCAGGATATTATTGTTGTCTTTTGTTGTCTATAGAGTCTGGAAGAGGAGGAATAATGAATGGGGAGGAAAAGGTGATGGGGTTAATTAATAGGAAGGAATATGTAGAAGAGGGAGAAATATATGCCCCTCTTACCTGCATAGCCAATTTGAATAGCTAGTTTTGATAGTTAGCAAAAGGGAAGAGGAATGAAAGGGGCTAAAAAGGTGATGGGTTGATAAATAGAAAAGAATATGTTAAAGAGATAGAATTATATGCCCCTCTTACCTACATAGCCTATTTGAATAGCTAATTTTGATAGTTTGTAGAAGGGAAGAGGAGGAGGAATGCAAAGGGAGAAATAGGTGATGGGTTGATGAATAGGAAGGAATGTTGTAGAAGAGGGAGAATGATATGCCCTTCTTACCTGCATAGCCAAACTGAATAGCTATATATATACCTTACTCTACTAGCCTTACTCTATTCACCCTATAACCTTACTATATTAACCTTATGACCTTACTCTATTAACCCTAGATATGTAGAAGAGTGAAATATAAGCCCTTCTTACCTGCATAGCCAATTTGAATAGCCAGTTTTGATAGTTTGTTCTGCAGGACTGATCTCTCTGTGGGGTCAGAACGTTCGTCCTTCTGCTTCTTCTTCCCGTCCTTGCTCTTTTCTGCAATGTGTGAGAGAGAGAGAGAGAGAGAGAGAGAGAGAGAGAGAGAGAGAGAGAGAGAGAGAGAGAGAGAGAGAGAGAGAGGAGAGAGAGAGAGAAGAAGACAGACAGACAATCAGAGAGAGAGAGAGAGAGAGAGAGAGAGAGAGAGAGAGAGAGAGAGAGAGAGAGAGAGAGAGAGAGAGAGAGAGAGAGAGAGAGACCTGAATAAAACTGTATCAAATCACACAATCTTTTTAGCAACAAGAAATAACCACATACGTATCTTCAATTTTTATAATTTTACGAATACAAAACAAAACCAAGAGACAAAACACTTCAAAGCCAAATATAAAATATAAATAGCAAATAAATAGATCAGAAATGAATATGAATAAGGCTTCCTAGGGTTGCCTAATCATGATCTCGATGGAAGAAAAAAATATATATAACCATCCATTTAATATTAGTAAAAACAAGCTTCTCTATTTATCTATCTAATTATCTATATCTTATCTAAATTATCTATCTTCTAGGAATATAGGAAGATCATCATAAGAACATAAGAAAATAAGGAAGCTACAAGAGGCCGCGAGATCATTAGTCAAGAAAACGATGCTTAATTCCTATTCATTTCTTATTTAGTTTTTATTTACATTTTCTATTTGACTGTTTAACAAGACGTGACCTCAGTGACCTCGCTCCCTCTACTGACCTGTGGCGCCAAGCAGGGTCATGATGATGCCGGCCTGGGAGTTTTCCCCCACGCCTGTCACCGCCATACGCCCGCTGCCCTCCATCACGGTGGTGCCTGAAAGGTATACTTGGCTACACACACAGGCTAAAAAAAAAAAAAAAAAAAAAAAATTGCAAGCAAAAAAAAAAAAAAAAAAAAAAAAAAAAAAAAAAAAAAAAAAAAATGGCAAGCAAAAAAAAAAAAAAAAAAAAAAAAAAAAAAAAAAAAAAAAAAAAAAAAAAAAAAAAAAAAAAAAAAAAAAAAAAAAATGCAAGCCAAAAAAAAAAAAAATACCTGCAAGCAAAAAAAGAGAACAATATGAAATAAAAAGATATAAATGAAGGGAAAAAGAGGATGAGAAGGAGGAAGTAAGTCAGAAACATTGCAATACACACTAGACATTACCAAGAATACACACACAGAAAGAGAGAGAAAAAATAAAAGTTGTAAAAGAACAGGTCAGACGTGTCAAGCAGTGAAAATGACACCATGACAGGAACGTGACAACCCTAAAAAGGTGTCAACCAAAACTGAGGAGACTGTCAGACTTTTTTTTTATGTAGTGCAAGTATAGCAACTTAACAAAAAATTAAAGGTCGACAAGTAAGGTAAGGTGAGGTTAAGGGAACGAGGGAATGACATAAAAAAACGTCGTTTAGAGGATATAAAAGGTCAAGGGAGGTCAAACGGATAGGAGCTGACCTGAGAAGAGGAAGGGGTCTTGCTCGGGTGTCTTGGTGAC
>JACEEZ010011903.1:177500-185000 GCA_016584305.1 Chionoecetes opilio | reverse complement strand
GAGGAGAGAGGGAGAGAGAGGAGAGAGGAGAGAGGGAGGGGGAGAGAGAGGTAATACCCCGGGACTCGGTCCTGACGGAGGGAAGACGTGGGGCGAAGTATAAAGAAAATGTACAGTGCTTTTTGAGAGAGGGGAAGGGGGAGAGGGAGAGGGAGAGGGGAGAGGGAGAGGGAGAGGGAGAGGGAGAGGGGGGAGGGAGAGGGAGAGGGAGAGGGAGGGGGAGAGGGAGAGGGGAAAGGGGAAAGTATGAAGGGAAAAAGGTACGGTGTTTTTTGTTTATTTTTTTTATTTGTCTCTTCGTTTTTTTATTTTTTTATGCATTTCTTTAATTTTTTTTTTTCTGCCGCTAAGGACGTGGTTTAAAATATATCATTAAAAAACCTTAAAAAAAAAAATAGTTTTCATTAAGAAAAAACCCCTTTTCGTATTCGGGCCCATTATTCGGACTTTGACATTTTCCGGGCTTTTTAGCTATTACACCCAGTTGTGTTTGTTGTGTTGTTTTTTTTTTTTTTTAGGGGGCGAAATGCCAGTAATTACACTAGGTGTTTTTTTTTGGTTTTTTTTTTTTTTCTTTTAGGGGGTCGAAGTCCTAGCAACCTGCTCCCCCTGTTTTTTTTTTTTTTTTTTTTTAGGGGTGAAAATTTCCAGCTAAAAACAATAACAAAATCTTAAAATAATTAAATATATAATTTTATTATATATATATAAAATATAATTTATTTTTTTTTTTTTTTTTTTTTTAAAAAATCCCCCCATTAAAACCCCCATTTTTCGGATCCTGCATTTCTGGACCCCCCTTACCCAATTTGCCGAATAGGAGGTTTTACTGTAGACTTAAATTTCTAAAGTAAATCGTCTAAAACCAAAACCAAAAATATATATAGGTAAAAAAAAAATTGTTTATTGATTTTTTTTTTTTAATAGGTAATGAAAAAAAAAATCTTTAAATACGAAAAAGATAATAAACGGGAACCTAAACTTTCTCATCAAATATCTTCTAAACAAACATCAAATCTATACTTTAAAAATGTAGGTAACACTTCTAGAACACTATCTCCAAACGCTTGTACACTCTCAGAAATAAGGGGTATTTTAAGGGTGGAATTGTTACATCGCACCATCACTACCCTTTTTAAACCCTATGTCCAGGCTGGAGGGTAGATGCTGCCGATTATACCCTTCATCTACCCTTTATCTACCCTTTTTAGATGAGAGGGTTGGAAAAGGGTATATTTGCGTCGATCCGAAAAGGTATATTTGTAAGGGTAGAAAAAGGGTAGCAGTATTTCATCACTACAAATACCCTTTTTCTACCCTTTTCCTACCCTTCTTTTCTAAGAGTGTAGTGGTGAAGGAGGGGTATGTGGGTGTAAGGATACTATAGAGGATATATACTATCCTTGGGTGGTGGTGGGCGGTGATGGATGAATATAGTGTGCTATTCTGATGATGATAATGATGATAGTAGTGGTGGTAGTGGTGGTGGGTGGTATTGATGTGGTGGTATTGATGTGGTGGTTGTGGTGGTGGTTGGTAGTGGTTGTAGTGGTTGTGGTTGTGGTTGTGGATAAGTGCCATGTTCAGAATACATTGTGGACTGGGCACTTTACTGGATGGTCTTCGATCGAGGTGGAGGAGTGAGTGGAGGAGGAGGAAGAGATGAAATGTAGTAGTAGTAGTAGTAGTAGTAGTAGTAGTAGTAGTAGTAGTAGTAGTAGTAGAGTATAGTAGTATAGTATTTTAAATAAAAGATTAAGAAAAAAATGAGAAAGAACATACTGAAGTAGCCCTTCCCTTTTCTCTCTCTCTCTCTCTCTCCTTCTCTTTTCCCCCCCCTTTTCTCTCTCCTCTCCCCCCCTTCTCTCCCCCCCCCGTCCCCTCCCCCCTTTTCTCTCTCTCCCCCCGTCCAACCCCACACACCGTACGTCGTACATTACACACAGGCCTGTAATCTCACGAACCACCTGAGCTACCCACGTCATTCTTTTACCCGCTGAATCAGATCAAAAGTGAAGCACGGAAAATAAAAGAAAAAAGCAAGAGGCACGAGGAATGAAAATCAACACTGCAGTTACAATTGATTAGCGCTGAATTTCACTGAGATTTCTGATTCTTAACGTGACGAATTACACTTCAATTAAACCTTTCTTCCTATAATAAGAGAGGGGAATATATCTTCTTCCTATAATTAGAGAGAGGTATATATTATCTTACCTAATATCATGTTTTATCTCAGTTTTCACGTCCGTATCCACACAATTTTTAAGTGAAGCAATGTTTTGTTTACAAGTGCGCCGTTTAACTCCCTGTCACGCGTTACCAAAACAAAGACAGAATTAAGAACATAAAAAATAAGGAAGCTACAAGAGGCCATGAGACCTACACGTGGTAGCTCCTGTTACTTAAAATATCCAAGGAAAGCCAAGGGGAAAAGTTGAAATTTTTTAAATAAGGAGACAAGTTTAAGAGGACCTATGAGCGATACTAAGCGTCAAAGGTCACAAGAAGAAGAAGTAGAACATAAGAAAATAAGGAAGCTACAAGAGACCGCGAGACCTACACGAGGTAGTTCCTGTAGAAAGAAGAAGAAGAAGAAGAAGAAGAAGAAGAAAAAGCATTGCAGAGGACGTTCGAGAGATGGAGGAAGGGAAAGAGTGTCACGTGTGTGTGTGTGTGTGTGTTTGTTGTGGTGTGTGGTGTTGTGTGGGTGTGTGTGTTTTGTGTTGTTGGGTGGGGGTGTGTTTTGTGTTGTGTAGGGGGTTTTGTGGGACTGATGTGTGTTTTGTGGTGTGTGTGTGTTTGTGTTGTTTTTTTGGGGTGTGTTGTGTGTTTGGTGTGTGACTGTATGTGTTTGTGGTGTGTTGTGTTTTTGTGTTGTGTTTTGTGTGTGGTGTGTGTGGTGGTTGTTGGGGGTTGACCCCAAAAATTTTTGTTTGGGGGTAAAAAATGTGTGTTTTATTGTCCGGGGGGTGGGTTGGGGGGTTGGTGGGTTTGGGGGTGTCACTGAGTGTGTTGGGTTTTTTTTTGTGTTTTTATTCCGCCCCTCCCTTTTTTGTGGGGAAAAACCACCCTTTTCCCATGACCCTTTTTTGAATTTTTCCCTGGTTTTTTCTTTCTTTCCCTTTTTTTTTTCCCCTCTTTTTTTTTTCCTCCCCTTCACCCTTTCCCCCCCTCCCCTTTTTTCTTCCCCTCCTCCCCCCCTTTTCTCCCCCTTTTTTTTTTTTTTTTTTTTTTTTTTTTTTTTTTTTTTTTTTTTTTTTTTTTTTTTTTTTTTTTTTTTTTTTTTTTTTTTCCCCCCCCCCCCCCCCCCCCCCCCCCCCCCCCCCCCCCCCCCCCCCCCCCCCCCCCCCCCCCCCCCCCCCCCCCCCCCCCCCCCCCCCCCCCCCCCCCCCCCCCCCCCAAATTTTTTCTTGATTTAAAAAATTTTACCCCTTTTCTTTTGGCCCCCTTTTTTCCCTTTTCCCCTTTTTTCTTTTCCCCTTTTTCCCTTTTCCCCTTTTCTTTCCTTTAAAAAACCTTTTTTTTTCCTTTCCTGGGCCCTTTCCCTTTCCCTCTTCCTCTTCCTCCTCCTCCTCCCCCCATCAGGTGTCATCATCTATGATTGAAAACCATTCGCATTGCCTAGCTCCCAGAAAAAAGGAAAATTGGGATTTGGGCTTTTTTAAAACGTAACTTTGAAAAAAAAACTCCGAAAGTAATGACCAATTTACACTCCTTGGGTTGGGCCGCACTTAATTCCGTTAAATTCGGGTCGCCCTTTTTTCGAAAAGATAACCAAAATTTGGGGAATCAGTGAAAAAAGAGCCCCCAAAAAAATTCCACTCTGCGAAATTCATCTTATAAGAGAGACTGGGGGAAATTTAAATATGTTTTCCAAAAGGATCGTAGAATCCGGGGGGCTTGATGAAATTTTTAATCCTAAAAGGTTTTGATGTCATTAATCAAGAGGACTATTTGGCTTTCAACTCAAATGACAACAAGAAAAATGGGTTTAAAACTAAAAAGGGTCAAAGTTGCATCACCCCACTCCGTAAAAATTATTTCAATGTTAGAGTTTTTTGATCGATTAAAAAAGTTACCAAAAAATGTTGCGAAACCAACCAAAAACTACTTTAAAAACCGACTGACGCCACTGTAATAAAAAGGGGATTTTAGTGGATTTTTATCAGTCCCCCCTATCGATTAGTTGTAGTGGTATGGGATTGTAGTTAGTATTTTTTTATATCCTTCTTCTGCACATGAAACTTCCATGTTCCCACCTCTTTTGGGGCTGGGGATCATTTTCCAAATGTTTTCTTTCAAGTAGTTGAAGTTAGTAGTATGTATTCGCAATACCCTCGCTATGGACCAATAGGTCTCCTGGTGTCTGTTTACTCCTATGTAATCCTATGTAATCCTTCTCCTCCTCCTCCTCCTCCTCCTCCTCCTTGTTCCCTCGTTATCATTACTGCCTCTACTATCATTATGCTTACCATTACTGCTATCTACTGCTATTACCAACATTCTTTCCAGCTATTAAATATGTGTAATAATATATTTTTACGTCAATATTCTTTCCAGGGATTAAATATGAGTGTAATGATATCTTTTTACGTATACTATTTTAGATTCATGAGATTCAGTTGGATTAGTCAGGCGAGGGGAGAAAGAGGTCGCTATAATGGTTTGTTTATTGTTTTCGTCTTTGTTTGTGGTTTATTTAATGTGTTGTTGTTTCTTTAGGGTGATGGTGAGACATGGGAGAGAAGTGAAGTGGGAGAGAAGAGGAAGAGAGGGAGAGAGGTTAAGAGAGTAGGGAAGAGAGAGAGAGAGAGAGAGAGAGAGAGAGAGAGAGAGAGAGAGAGAGAGAGAGAGAGAGAGAGAGAGAGAGAGAGAGAGAGAGAGTTATGAGTATACTAGTCTGTATATGTGGAGTGAAGTAAAGTGTCATGTAGAGTGAGATTGCGAGGGGAAAGGAGAAGGAAGTGAGTGAGGGAGGGGAAGGAAGAGGAAGAGGGGAGAGGTTGGGGCACAGTATAGGGGGTTGTAAAATAGTTAGGACTGTTATGAGAGGTTGTGAGGAGGAGGGAGGAGGAGGAGGAGGAGCTGAGAGGAGGGAGGAGGAGGAGGAGGAGGAGGACAGTATATTACATCACATTAAGGTCATGCAAATGTTTCACAGTCTTGATTGCTGAAATAAGCTCCTCCACATCCTCCTCCTCCTCCTTCCTCCTTCTCTCCTCTTACATCATCCTCTTCTCCTCTCCTCTCCTCTCTCTCCTCCCCTCCTCCTCTCCTCCTCCTCCTCCTTCCTCTTCCTCCTTCCCCTTTTCTTCCTCCTCTCCTCCTCCCCTTTCCCCTCCCCCTCCTCCCCATCCTCCTCCTCCTCCTCTTCCTCCTCCTCCTCGGCCTCCTGATCCCATTCCTAATTCCCATTCCTCCTTATTCCCCTTTTTTTCTTATCATCATTCCTTCTCCTTTACTCCTGATCTGCATTCCTACTCCATTCCTGATTCCCATTTCTCTTTGCTGCTTCCTCTCTCCCTCCTTTTCCTCTTTCCCTTTCCTCTCCTCCTCTCCTCCTCCTCTTCCTCCTCCTCTGATCCCATTCCTTCTTAATCCATTTTTTTTCTGATCCACATTCCTTCTACACCATTCCTGATCTGCATTCCTCCTCCTCCTCCTCCTCCTCATTCCTCCTCCTCCTCCTTCCTCTTCCTCTTCCTCTTCCTCTTCCTCCTTCCTCTTCCTCTTCCTCCTCCTTCCTGATTACCATTCCTCCTGCGCCTCCTACCAATCCTCCTCGTCCTCCTAATCCCATTTTTCACACCTACCTAACCCCCCCCCTCCCCCCCCCTCCTCCCCTTCCTCCTCCTCCTCCTCGATCACCGGGACAACTGTGAACCTGCGTGTATGAGGCACTAACTTCCTCTTCCATTGACCTCCCCCCTCCCCCCCGTCCTCCACCCCTCCCCCTCATTACCCACACCCCGGGGGACCTACAGGCACACGACTACTTCGGGGAATGCGGGGGGAAGGCGGGAGGTGGGGGGAAGGTGGGGAGGGTGTGGGGAGATAGGGGAGGGAAGGGAAGGGAAGGGGAAGGCATGGAGGGAGAGGGAAGGGAAGGGAAGGGAAGGGAAGGGGAGGGAAGGCATGGAGGGATGGAGATAAGAGGGGAGGCAGGAAGGGTGTGGGACAGAGGGGAAGGGAGGGGAAAGGAAGGGAGGGGAGATTCAAGCACCTGTTACTTCATAAACCAACACTAAGTTTTACGCAGCTGGTTAAGTATCGGGGAACTTTCCAAGCTAACGTCACCAGTTGTCTCTAGCGCTGTCACTTCTTTTGCACTTTGACTAAACTACACTAAACACTACACTACATTTTGTATTAAGAACTGTTTCATTTGTTATATTGAAGTGTAATTATGATATGCCCTGAAGAAGCACAGGGAATTTACGGGAATTGATAGATCATTCAGGCTTAACCCCTTCACGCCCAGATCTTTCCTTTGCTATATAAAATCGTCTGTTGTTAGCCACAAAAGTACGAAAATTAACTGAATATACCAAATTAGTTAGTCGACAAGGATACTAAACAGGTCATATCTATAAAATATTGATTATTCAAAAATAGNAACCCTGACCTAAATCGCCACTCACACGGTATTAGAACCCGCCTGTCTATTATTTCCATCCAACTAACCTCAAATATAGTAATTAGTGTATTTATGTTATAGTTGATAGTCTTGTAGTATAGTAGTAGTATAGTAGTAGTAAGTAGTATATAGAGTAGTAGTAGTAGTAAGTAGTATATAGTAGAAGTAGTAGTAGTAGATAGTAGTCGTAGAAGTAGTAGTAGTAGTAGTGAGTATAGTAGAAGTTAGTAGTAGTAGTAGTAGTAGTAGTAGTAGAAGTATGTAGTATAGTTAGAGTAGTAGTAGTATAGTAAGTGAAGTAGTAGTAGTAGTATATAGTATAGTAGTAGAAGAGTAGTAGTAGTAGTAGTAGTTAGTAGTAGTAGTAGTAGTATAGTAGAAGTAGTAGTAGTTAGTAGTAGTAGTATAGTAGTGTAGTAGTATGTAGTTAGTATTAGTAGAGTAGTAGTAGTAGTAGTAGTGTAGTAGTAGTAGTAGTAGAGTAGTAGTAGTAGTAGTAGTAGTAGTAGTAGTAGTAGTAGAGTATAGTATAGTAGTAGTAGTAGTAGTAGTATTAGTAGTAGAAGTAGTAGTAGTAGTAGTAGTAGTAGTAGTGTAGTAGAGTAGAAGTAGTAGTGTAGTTAGTAGTAGTAGTAGTAGTAGAAGTAGTAGTAGTAGTAGTAGTAGTATTAGTAGTAGTAGTAGTAGAAAGTAGTATAGTAGTAGTAGTAGTAGTCAGTAGTAGAGTAGTAGTGTAGTAGTAGTATAGTAGTAGTAGAAGTAGTAGTGTGTAGTCGTAGTAGTAGTGTAGTAGTAGTAGTAGAGTAGTAGTAGTAGTAGTAGTAGTAGTAGTATGTAGTAGTATAGTAGAGAGTAGTAGT
>JACEEZ010011903.1:52500-160000 GCA_016584305.1 Chionoecetes opilio | reverse complement strand
CCTCTTTTTCATTAAATCATTATGTAATACAGAACGTAATGACTACTTACCCATGTCACGTTTTTATTAATTAACAGCTATCATAAGAGAGAATTAATTAATCACTCAAAATTACCTTCCCATAAACGTTTTTTTTTTTTTTTTTTTTTTTTTTGCTGCTGTGTTAACCTCCGTGAATTTATTGATGTAGAATTTTTTTCTTATAGTTTTGTGGTAATTCTTTAGGGTTTTTTTGCCACCATTTTGTTTATTTTATGTTAATTATAGTGTATTACTTTTTTTTTCTTCATTTTCTCGCAATTTAATCATTTTTCGGTGCTACTATAGCGTGCGGTCTACCGGGACATTTGCACTATAACGTGCGGTCTACCGGGACATTTGCACTATAACGTGCGGTCTACCGGGACATTTGCACTATAGCGTGCGGTCTACCGGGACATTTGCACTATAGCGTGCGGTCTACCGGGACATTTGCACTATAGCGTGCGGTCTACCGGGACATTTGCACTATAACGTGCGGTCTACCGGGACATTTGCACTATAGCGTGCGGTCTACCGGGACATTTGCACTATAGCGTGCGGTCTACCGGGACATTTGCACTATAGCGTGCGGTCTACCGGGACATTTACACTATAGCGTGCGGTCTACCGGGACATTTACACTATAGCGTGCGGTCTACCGGGACATTTACACTATAGCGTGCGGTCTACCGGGACATTTACACTATAACGTGCGGTCTACCGGGACATTTGCACTATAGCGTGCGGTCTACCGGGACATTTGCACTATAGCGTGCGGTCTACCGGGACATTTGCACTATAGCGTGCGGTCTACCGGGACATTTACACTATAGCGTGCGGTCTACCGGGACATTTGCACTATAGCGTGCGGTCTACCGGGACATTTTACACTATAGCGTGCGGTCTACCGGGACATTTACACTATAGCGTGCGGTCTACCGGGACATTTTACACTATAGCGTGCGGTCTACATATCTTGCTCGCTACTTTCACTCTCCACTCTTACACTTCAGGCTGCAACTTACTATTGCTATATGATATTGTCTATTATACAGTAGAGTATTATAGAAAAAACAAAACTTTAGTAAGTAATTTATTAAGCACAGGCCGATATTCCCCACCCCTGTCACTTTTTTATCTTGCATAACACTACCACATCGATGACAAGGCTCTGCTTCTTGTGATGTGTCTAGAAGATTGCTGCCACGTAAAAACTTAACCGCTGTTTATTCTGTCAAGATGACACTTCTGTAGAATTCTTTCAACAGCATTGTAAAGGAGGAGTGTCAGACTGATGTTCTCGGCTTGAATTTTAGGAGGATACTGAGACATTACTTCGTTGAGTCCTATTTTACAAGGTTGAGTAGGGTCACGGTAGGGTCAGGGAAGGTCAGGTCAGGTGTGGACTTGTTAGAATGCACATTAAAGTTATGGGATAGTCAGGTCAGGTCAGGTCAGGCGGGATCTTTGTAGACCGCACGTTAGGGGAGCGTAGACTGCAGGCCCCGATGTAGACCGCAGGCTATAGTAGCACCCATTTTTCTTCCCTTGCTTTTATGCGCGAATAAGAAAAAATTACATCGTATTGAAATTTCATGGAGTCAGTTTTGTAACATTCATTAATTAACTTTTATTAATTAACCTTTACGTCTAAGGTGTGTGTGTGTGTGTGTGTGTGTGTGTGTGTGTGTGTGTGTGTGTGTGTGTGTGTGTGTGCGTGCGTGCGTGCGTGCGTGCGTGCGTGCGTGCGTGCGTGCGTGCGTGCGTGCGTGCGTGCGTGCGTGTCTGTCTGTCTGTCTGTCTGTCTGTCTGTCTGTCTGTCTGTCTGTCTGTCTGTCTGTCTGTCTGTCTGTCTGTCTGTGTCTGTCTGTCTGTCTGTCTGTCTGTCTGTCTGTCTGTCTGTCTGTCTGTCTGTCTGTCTGTGTCTGTCTGTCTGTCTGTCTGTCTGTCTGTCTGTCTGTCTGTCTGTCTGTCTGTCTGTCTGTCTGTCTGTCTGTCTGTCTGTCTGTCTGTCTGTTCTGTCTGTCTGTCTGTCTGTCTGTCTGTCTGTCTGTCTGCTGTCGTGTCTGTCTGTCTGTTGTCTGTGTGTGTGTGTGTGTTGTGTGTGGACAAGTTGTCTCGATCGTGTTATACGATACGTTTAACCGATCAGATACGATGGTTTAACTGGTCGCGTAATTAATTAATGGTCGTGTCCTGGACGTGTATCCGTTGCCTGACTTATTAACTCTTGACACATGAGAGCAGAGTGTCAATGTTTGTATTTTCCTTTCAAATGCTCTTTTTTTGTGAAACATTTTATTTTAGTGCTATTTTTTTACTATTAAGATTTTTTTTCCCTGGCTTACAAATATATTTAAACAACTTTACAATTACAATTATCTATGAAAACTTTGTCCACTTTCCTATTATATAAATTTGTGTCCATTTTCTTTGTTAGTCCCTGTCCAATTATATTTTTTAGTAAGTAACATCCATTTATATTTACTGGTTTGTGTCCTATTTTCTTTATAAACCAATTCCATTTTCTCTTAACGCCTTCACGCCCAGATCTTTCCTTTGCTATAAAAAATCATCTGTTAGCCATAAAATTACGAAAAGTAACTGAATATACCAAATTAGTTAGTGGACAAGGATACTAAACAGGTCATATCTATAAAATAATGCTTATATTCACTAAAAATCATCTAATGGTACCGAGATTACAATGGAAATTACGTTCTGGGCCTCAAGGGGGTAATAATACATGTTGAATTTCCTTTACTAATCTGTCCAATTTTATTTTGTGTGTAATTGATTAAAAAAAAAAAAATCCAGTTTCCTTACTAATCCATGCCCCATTTCCTTTCTCTAGTAACCCATGCCCCATTTTCTTTCTCTAGTAACCCATGCCCCATTTCCTTTCTCTAGTAACCCATGCCCCATTTTCTTTCTCTAGTAACCCATGCCCCATTTCCTTTCTCTAGTAACCCATGCCCCATTTCCTTTCTCTAGTAACCCATGCCCCATTTTCTTTCTCTAGTAACCCATGCCCCATTTTCTTTCTAGTAACCCATGCCCCATTTTCTTTCTAGTAACCCATGCCCCATTTTCTTTCTCTAGTAACCCATGCCCCATTTTCTTTCTCTAGTAACCCATGCCCCATTTTCTTTCTAGTAACCCATGCCCCATTTTCTTTCTCTAGTAACCCATGCCCCATTTTCTTTCCCTAGTAACCCATGCCCCATTTTCTTTCTCTAGTAACCCATGCCCCATTTTCTTTCTCTAGTAACCCATGCCCCATTTTCTTTCTCTAGTAACCCATGCCCCATTTTCTTTCTCTAGTAACCCATGCCCCATTTTCTTTCTCTAGTAACCCATGCCCCATTTTCTTTCTCTAGTAACCCATGCCCCATTTTCTTTCTCTAGTAACCCATGCCCCATTTTCTTTCTCTAGTAACCCATGCCCCATTTTCTTCTCTAGTAATCCATGCCCCATTTTCTTTCTCTAGTAACCCATGCCCCATTTTCTTCTAGTAACCCATGCCCCATTTTCTTTCTAGTAACCCATGCCCCATTTTCTTTCTAGTAACCCATGCCCCATTTTCTTTCTAGTAACCCATGCCCCATTTTCTTTCTAGTAACCCATGCCCCATTTTCTTTCTCTAATAACCCATGCCCCATTTTCTTTCTAGTAACCCATGCCCCATTTTCTTTCTCTAGTAATCCATGCCCCATTTTCTTTCTCTAGTAACCCATGCCCCATTTTCTTTCTAGTAACCCATGCCCCATTTTCTTTCTCTAGTAACCCATGCCCCATTTTCTTTCTCTAGTAACCCATGCCCCATTTTCTTTCTCTAGTAACCCATGCCCCATTTTCTTTCTAGTAACCCATGCCCCATTTTCTTTCTCTAGTAACCCATGCCCCATTTTCTTTCTCTAGTAACCCATGCCCCATTATCTTTCTCTAGTAACCCATGCCCCATTTTCTTTCTAGTAACCCATGCCCCATTTTCTTTCTAGTAACCCATGCCCCATTTTCTTTCTCTAGTAACCCATGCCCCATTTTCTTTCTAGTAACCCATGCCCCATTTTCTTTCTAGTAACCCATGCCCCATTTTCTTTCTAGTAACCCATGCCCCATTTTCTTTCTAGTAACCCATGCCCCATTTCCTTTCTCTAGTAACCCATGCCCCACTTTCTTTCTCTAGTAACCCATGCCCCATTTTTCCTTCCCTAGTAACCCATGCCCCATTTCCTTTCTCTAGCAACCCATGCCCCATTTTCTTTCTCTAGTAACCCATGCCCCATTTTTCCTTCCCTAGTAACCCATGCCCCATTTTCATTCTCTAGTAAACCATGCCCCATTTTATTTCTCAACTAACCCATGCCCCATTTTCCTTCCCAGGTATACGTTGAGATCGCAGACGTGAACGACCACGTGCCCCTCAGCTCGTGGCCAGTGTACTGGCCCGTGGTGGCCGAGAACGCCGAGCCGGGAACGCTGGTGGGGGCTGTGAACGCCTCAGACCCGGACCCTGGCGCCAATGTATCTTATGCCATTACAGCAGGCAACCCTCAGTCCCTGTTTACTATTGATGAGAAGACGGGTGAGTGTGTGTGTGTGTGTGTGTGTGTGTGTGTGTGTGTGTGTGAGAGAGAGAGAGAGAGAGGGGGAGTGTTAGGGAGAGAGGGGGTAACTGTTAGAGAGAGAGAGAGAGGTTGTGTGAGTGTATTAGAGAGAGTGAGAGAGGGTGTTATAGAGAGAGAGTGTGTGTTAGAGAGTGAGAGAGAGGGTGAGACTGTTGTTGAGAGAGTTAGAGGTAGGGGTAGGGGTAGTGTTAGACAGTTAGAGAGAGGAGTGTTAGAGAAAGAAGGGGTGTTTTAGAGAGAGAGATGGGGGGCGTTTAGAAGAGAGAGAGAGAGAGAGAGAGAGAGAGAGAGAGAGAGAGAGAGAGAGAGAGAGAGAGAGAGAGTAGAGGAGGAGTTTTGTTATTCCATTCTCTCGTTATGACTTTAATGAGTTAGCATTTGAATAATAAACAGTCGTACTCTCTCTCTCTCTCTCTACTCTCTCTTCTCTCTCTCCTCTCTCTCTCTCTCTCTCTCTCTGCTCTCTCTTCTCTCTCCTCTCTCTCTCTCTCTCCTCCCTCTCCCTTACCCCTTTGTATGTGTGTGTGGGTGACATTTTCATAATAGTGCTCGGAGGCTATTTATCCAACTCACAGCCGCTCATCGAAAAGCAATTAGCACTCAGGCGAGGGGAAGAGGGGAGAGGGAAGGGGGGCAGGCAGGGGGAGGGGGGGCAGGGGAGGGGGGACAAGGGGGGCAGGCAGGGGAGAGGGGTAAACAGGGGGAGCGTTGGCAGTGTGTAGCGAAGCCTTTGTAAAGTTAGATTGACTAGAATGTGGATTAATTTGTCCTGTTAGTGTTGGACTTGTTTTGTTTTAGCTGAGTCTGTCCTTGCATCAGTGTGTTTATTTATTTATTTATTTATTTATTTATTTATTTATTTATTTTGTTGGATACACAAATTGTTTTAATATTATTTGACATTTTCATAATCTATAATAATATAAGCGAAAGTGTGTCTGTGTGTGTGTGTGTGTGTGTGTGTCTGTGTGTGTGTGTCCGCGCTAAGTTCCGTTTCCCGTGGCACAATCTTATCATATGGCACAGTTTTGGAACCGGGTCGACCAGGGGCACATTATAAGCCCACTTATGGGATGATCCGATCACTTTTTTTTTCTTTTTTTTAGTAGCCTATTAGCGATAACTGAAAAAAAAAATGTGGGTTGCGAGAATTGAGGAAACCTTGATGTAGGGTGATGGGTAATGGGTGAGTGAATGGGTGGGGTGATGGGTAATGGGTGTGGGTGATGGGTGAGTGAATGGGTGGGGGGTGGTGGGTTGGGGGTGATGGGTGAGGGAATAGGTGGGGGGTGATGGGTAATGGGTGAGTGAATGGGTGTGTGGTGATGGGTAATGGGTGGGGTGGGGTAATGGGTTGGGGGTGATGGGTGATGGGTGAGGGAATAGGTGGGGGGTGATGGGTAATGGGTGTGTGGTGATGGGTAATGGGTGAGTGAATGGGTGGGGGGTGATGGGTAATGGGTGAGTGAATGGGTGGGGGGTGATGGGTGATGGGTAATGGGTGAGTGAATGGGTGGGGGGTGATGGGTAATGGGTGAGTGAATGGGTTGGGGGTGATGTGAATAGGTTGGCGTTAATACATACATTTCTACATCCATGATTTCAAGAAAGTTAGAAGGGGCTATCTGGAGAGTCTGTGTTAGGTGGGCCGAAGGCCCACCTAACACAGGTGGTGGGCCGAAGGCCCACCAATAGCCCTCCGCAGGAGCTAGCCAAAAAGTCCGCCCGGAGGGCGGCTTTGAGGCTAGTAGCTACATAAGTCCGTCCTTTCTCTCTCTCTCTCTCTCTCTCTCTCTCTCTCTCTCTCTCTCTCTCTCTCTCTCTCTCTCTCTCTCTCTCTCTCTCTCTCTCTCTCTCTCTCTCTCTCTCTCTGTCAGTCACTCCACAAGGCAGTTCATAATCTTCCTTTTCCACACTAAGAATTATGTTATTAAATCAGTCAGTCTTGCATAGCGCTCCCTCTAACCACTACATTCCATGATTAACTCTCTCTCTCTCTCTCTCTCTCTCTCTCTCTCTCTCTCTCTCTCTCTCTCTCTCTCTCTCTCTCTCTCTCTCTCTCTCTCTCTCTCTCTCTCTCTCTCTCTCTCTCTCTCTTTTTCTCTTTTTTTCTCTCGCTCTTTTATTATTATTACCCTATATACTTTATAGTGCAGAAGGGACATAAAATCAGACTCTTACTCTCATAACT
Organism: Chionoecetes opilio; assembly: GCA_016584305.1. Classification (NCBI taxonomy): domain Eukaryota; kingdom Metazoa; phylum Arthropoda; class Malacostraca; order Decapoda; family Majidae; genus Chionoecetes; species Chionoecetes opilio. The sequence continues at coordinate 153,156 of JACEEZ010011903.1, read as the reverse complement.
TTTTTTTTCTTTCCACTTAACTTCTTTTAATAGCCCTGTAAACACCTTGATGCACTTAACATGCCACTCAGGCCTTCCTCATAGATCGGGAAACTTTCTTGAATTATTACTCAAAAATGTGCAAGCGAAAAAATGTGTAATCCCTAAATGATGTACTATTTATTTATTTATTTATTTTGGAAACTAAAATGAAGGTATATTGTATAGTGTATATACTGTTTACACACACCACTTCGTCTGGTTAGTGTAATGTACAAATAAGTTGAGAAGTAAATATCAATCAATACCCCAATAGATAGTATTCACTGACGTCACAACATCCGGGTATTTGTTGGAGGAAAGACATGTAAACACAGCTGTTAGCTGACAAGGTAGTGTCCCAAGGCCAAACGCCTCATCTCCCGGTTCTGCCGCTCCACCTGGGATAACACGCTCGGCGATGCCCTCCGCATCACCTCCATGGGCCAATACCGCAGTGACTCTTCCCCCCAGCCGTGGATAAGGAAAAAGTCCCGCGTCCTGGATATCACCCTCACTCGCCTCCGCCTGGGGCACACAACACTCATGGTCCACCATCACCGTCTGCGTCTGTCCCCTGACCCTCACTGCCCCTGGTGCAGGAACGTCTCTGAGACTATTGAACACTTTCTGCTGCAGTGTCCGCGCTTCCACTCCCACCGTGTAGTGCTACACTCTCAACTCCTCGCCCTGAATGTCCACCACCTTTGACCTGCCCACCCAGCTGGCGGCGGTGTTTACAAATCTGAGCCTCCAATATGGCGTCGTGTGACGTCATGTGAATACTATCTACTAGTTCTATGGTAGATATACTATCTTAGATAGATATAACACGTGGTAGTTCTATCAGGAACTACCACGTGTAGGTACAGGAACTACTACGTGTAGGTCTCCCAGCCTCTTGTAGCTTATATTATTTTCTTATATTCTTAATACAATCATCATTCCACACCACAGGCGAGATCCGCACCACCACGCGTCGCCTGGACCGGGAGAAGCAGGCGGAGCACGTGTTGGAGGTGACGGTGGCGGACGGGGAGCCGGGGCAGGCGGGCGTGCTCTCCTCCACCACCCTCATCGTCGTCAAGGTGCGAGGATTTTGTTTTTACACAGGCGCTATTTTTATGTTCGTCTATTATATTAATTAATTTTGAAGGTGCCTTTGATTTTTTTTTATATATACAGACGCTATTTTTATACTATATTTATATATAGGCGCTATTTTTATACTATTATACTACTTATTGTTAGCAGTATCTGGATTTTATTTCTATTTGATGACTTGGTCCTCTCCTCCACCACTGCCCTCGCCGTGGTCCAGGTGCTCGACGAGAATGACCACGCCCCCCACTTCCTCGAGCGCCTCTACAAGTTCTTCGTGCCTGTCATCCCCCTTGAGACACGCCAGGCCACCCACAACTACCTCGAGGACATGCCACCAGGACAGGTAAGTTGTAGTGGTTTTTTTTTTTATTATATTTGTTGTTTGTGGGAGATTGATTAGAGAAAATTAATGATGTGGGATTGGCGATAGGATGAGTTTTCCTTTTTATTATTGTTATTATTTTCTTGATTGCTGTTTTGTGGTTTGTCTTTGTTTGGGTGAGGGATGGAGGTGCTTGAAGGGCTTGATTGCTTCTGTGTGGGCTATTAGTGCCGTGAAAATTATTGTTAACGATGCCTGGAAATTGTTCTTTTTTTTTCTTTTTTTTTAGTGGTGGGAGGAATATGATGTTTAATGAGATAGATTTAGCCTTTTTTTTATACATATATATCAACATCAATCATGGAAGAAATGCTGAATGAAGTATCTAAATATATCCCTTTTAGAAGCACCAATTACCTGACATTCAGCAGTGTAGACAAAGCTGTTTTGATAACTTTTACATAGATTGAAAAAAGATTAAAAGTGTCATATCACCTGAGTGTCATAAAGTTCAGGAAGCGTGTGAGTAGAAATTTATGTATTAGAAATTAAAATATCCCCATTACCCGACTACCTGTTTTGCGTCGTCAGGTAAACAGACGCCGCCAAACGGAAGCGCTCAGTACGTAGTTGCCTAGGTAATTTCCTGCTAATATTTACTCCCTGCGCTGATCTCAACACGCAATGAAGGGATATCAAAGTTTGTGGTGTGTGCAGATTCGATTGCTTCTCTAAATCATAAAATATTACCTCCATCACTTGAAATTAAGAGGGACGGAAGTTAACAAGGCAATCCAGTCCTTTAACAACCCACAAACTACGTACCAAAAAAACCCAAAGATGATGTCCTACCCATAATCCTCTGCGACGCTGTTAATAAGTTCGAAGTACTAACGAACCCTTTCAATATAAGCATTACAAAAATACTACAAAACTAGTATACTGGATATCAACACTATTACTAACTCATATTTACAAACATTTAAGACTTAGATAACATTGCAGGTTAAGAACTATTGGTCATAGGTCAATAGGCCAGGGCGTGGCAAGGAAATAAGGGAAGGGTTTAGTGTTTCGAAGCAGTGTTAAGTTCCTTGAGTAATCCGGAACGAGCGACAGTCGAGGACGAGCCAGCGAGGAGGCAGGACGTATTTGAGGTTTAGTCCTCCCTGCAAAGTAATGTACCTTATCTACCTTATATAACGTCAGATCAGCTATAGCCAGTGGCGTAGCTACGGGTGGGGTGGGGGGGGCAATGATTTTCAGGTCAAATGTCCAGGTCACGAGGTCACAAAATTTCAAAATCAATTATAGTTCATAGGGATTTTACTGATAAGAGTAGGGATCATCACCAGTTACTTGCACCTGAGGGGATCCTGCCTTGCCTACTTACTACTATACTAACAACAAGATTAACATGCACATAACACCCTCTACGCTACCTACTTGTCCTCACTGGTAGATGAACACACCTGTTTAGTCTGCCATGTATTACTACTACTACAGCTATCATTCATGCTGCTACTACTACTACTACTACTACTACTACTACTACTACTACTATACTACTACTACTACTTACTACTACTACTACTACTACTACCACCACCTACCTACCTACTGCCATTCATGCTACTACTACAGCTATCATTCATGCTGCTACTACTACTACTACTACTACTACTACTACTACTACCACCTACCTACCTACTGCCATTCATGCTACTACTACTACTACAGCTATCATTCATGCTACTACTACTACTACAGCTATCATTCATGCTACTACTACTCTACTACTACTACTACTACTACTACTACTACTACTACTACTACTACTACTACTACCTACTGCCATTCATGCTACTACTACTACTACTACAGCTGTCATTCATGCTACTACTACTAACACTACTATTACTACTACTATTCTACAACTACTACTGCTACCATCATTGCTGTTCTTACTCTTACTCCTAATACTGTTATACCTGCTACTACCTCAGTGACTACTACTACTACTACTACTTCTACCACCACCATTACTACTACTTCTACCACCACCACCACCACCACCACCACACCACCACCACTACTACTACTACTACTACTACTACTACTACTACTACTACTACTACTACTACTTCTACCACCACCACCATTACTACTACTTCTACCACTACTACTACTACTACTACTACTACTACTACTACTACTACTACTACTACTACCACTACTACCACTGCTGCTACCACTACTATACTACTGCTGCTGCTGCTACTGCTACTGCTACTACTACTACCACTTCAGCACCTTCCACGCTTACAACACCCTTCATCACATAACATTTAGCAGCACTCTGGGAGGTGGAGGGAAATACTAATAAGTCACTCTTAACATTCCTGCTTCCCTTTGTATAGAGTTCCTTCCTTAATAGAATAACAGATGAATTAGCTACTATGTTGTGTTTGTTAATGCATAATTATATCACTCCTTATAAAGACTAAGGACTTAACTTTTGATTTTTTATGAAGTATTTCCATAGATAGATTTTTCCAAATACCTGCTTTAAACTTTTTTTTTTTTTTTTTTTTTTTTTTTTTTTTTTTTTTTTTTTGCCCATCACAAAGGACTGGCCAATGTCACTTGCTAAAAATATTAACATTTTGTATATAATTCTTATGTTTATAGAAAGTAAAACCATCATAATTCAAAGCTGTGTGTCACCAGTATATATGGAATTACATTTTGCTTTTATGATTATGCAAAAAAAAAAAAAAATTGTTTGTTGATTTCTATGGGACAATGGAACTTTTTTTTAGATTTGTTTGTCTTCATGGTTGTATGCATGACAAGATTAAAACATGTTCAATACTTCATCTCTTGTATATACAGAGTTCCTTTCATTCACTTACACCCGCCAGGGTGGCGCGGTTGGTAGAGTTACTGGCTAGAGTTTGCAGAGTCCCTGTGCATTTGGTCAGCAGTTCGAGTCCACCAAATTCGTCCTGGCGTGGTGGCGCTTTGTATAGTCAATAACCTAGTAGTTGGTACTTGCAAAGTGTCTAGATAGGATCAAAGTATCTTAAATTCATTCACTTACCGTCAATAACACTAGTCGCCACTGCACTAATGTCGCCCGGCAAATTTTACAGGCGAATATTACGAATTTTAGCATCACTACAGATTTGTATGTGCCACTGAAGACACGTATGTACATATATAAACTACTGTGCATGCCTATTTAGTGGCACACACACATCTGTAGTGATGCTAAAATTCGTAATATATGGCACCTGGCGACATTAGTGCAGTGGCGACTATAGTGTTATCTACGGTACATCATCTTTTATATATGAGGCGCTTATTTCAGAAAGTCGATAAACGCCACAAACAAAAAACTGAGAAAATGGCTTCAAAGTTTTTCTATGTTCAAAATGTCATATCTTTTAAGGGGAGCGTCACACGAATAGTTCTGGAACTATTCGTGTGACGCTCCCCTTAAAAGATATGACATTTTGTACAAAGAAAAACTTTGAAGCCATTTCCTCAGATTTTTGTTTATGGCGTTTATCGACTTTCTGAAATAAGCGCTTCATATATAGAGTTCCCTTCATTTACTTAACAGTCTGTCATGCATAACAACCCTATAGTGTACGTATGCCTGTCTTGCTTCTGGCTTCATGCAATAACATACTAATGGCCACTCCCTAATCCCCCTATGTGACTGCCTAGAACTTCTCCTCCCCTGGGGATGAATACTTCCTCCCTTACACGAATGGGGGCACGGAGGAGGCCATGGAGGATGAGGGGTCTGGGTGGGGCCCTCGGGAGCCTCTGGGGGTCAGTAGTCCCAGGCCCCTATTGGACATATTGGAGGATCAGCAGTTTGTAGAGGAGGAGAAGGATTATGTGCCTATATGTAGGGTAAGGTGCTCCCTGGGCAGGCGGTTAGGTCACTACCAGCGCCTGTGTGTGCAAGTGCAGTAAAACCTCTCATATTCGGACTAATTGGGCCAAGGAGTGGTTCGAGTAATGCAAGGATCCGAATAATGGGGGGATATGAAAAGAAAAAAAAAAAATCTAGGTGTATAGGTGTATAGTTAGGAAATTTCGATCCCTTAAAAAAAATAAAAAAAAATAGATGGTCCGAATAATGTCAAAGTCCGAATAATGAGGGTCCGAATACGAGAGGTTTTACTGTATTGTATGTATAAACAGTCCTTTATTTACATCACCTGAATTATTATTATGCTCCCCTTCCTATTAAAAACATCTTATATCTCCAAAAGTAGTGATTTGCGACGGAAACTCAAGACCGAGAGAGAAAGTTTATTAGAATCCATTAAGGGAAACAGAAACAATACTCCCAATTATTATCCTCCTGTGAAACTGTCCTTCGTAACATTCTAGAGTCCTTTCCCGCCCTTATAAGTGTTTTTTTTTCTCCAGACCTTCATAGACCCCTTCAAATACCTCTTAAATGTAATTATGAAGTGGGGGAGAGATTTTAGAGGGGAGTGACGGAAGCATCTCTCTCCCACTTTATAATTACGTTTTAGAGGTTTCTGAAGGGATCTGTGAAGGTCTGGAGAAAAGACTCTAATAAGGGAGGGAAAGGACTCTAGAATTTGGCCCTGTCCTGTAAGGTGCTGTACTTCTAAGAGGGTAAATAGAGGACTGTTGTTAGATTCTAGTAAGGACTTTAATGCAGTACGCTTTATTGCTTAATATGTGTTGTTATATTTACGTCTGTCACTGCGTTTGCTTTGTCAATGTTATACTTGCATGCCCTGATTGGTGTCTATAGTCTGTCATTTTAACGAGGTGAGAAATCCAAATCCTGACCCCTTGCTGCCTATTGACTGATATTTGATGCCAGGAGAAGAGAATACTACGCTTCTACAAAATTTCAGTTGTATTTTATCATAGTTAACTATATGTATTATCAGGTAAACATAGGTATAACTTTAGCATGGGATTTTATGATAGAATGGAATTTTCGCCTCGCTAAAAAAAATAGACTATAGTGCTAAATATACCAGCCTGAACGACAATCCGCGACCCTCGTTAGCACCGTCGTTAGCACCCTCGTTCGCCCCATGCAGGTCATAGCGATAGATGAGGACGAGGACGACAACGGCAACATTACGTACAGCATTGAGGAGACAAAGTGGAGCGACCTCTTCACCATCAACCCAAACACTGGCGTCATCTCCGCTAAGCCCGGACTCGACCCCAAGGAAGACTATGAGTTCAAGGTATGTTTGTATTCATTATTCCTCACCCCAAGGGGCGATCTGATAGAAGTTTTTAAGTAGATAAAGAGATTTAATAAAGGAGAGGTAGGAAAAGTTCTTATGGCTATTAACCAGGGTAGAACAAGAAGTAACGGATTCAAGCTGGAAAAGCGTAGATTTAAAAAGGAAATAGGGAAAAACTGTTTCACAAATGGGTGGTGAATGATTGGAATGGACTCAGTCGTCAGGTAGTTAGTGCGGAGTCATTAGGGATCTTTCAAACACAGGCATTATTTCTGCTAAGCCAGGACTCGACCCCAAGGAAGACTGAGTTCAAGGTATGTTTGCATTCATTACTACGGTTCTACTGCAGTTTAAAGCATTACAAGGCACGCAGTTATTATCGTCATCAACTTGTAGGCTATAGTGTGTTAGGAAGGTTGTTATAGTGTGTTAGGAAGGTTGTTATAGTGTGTTAGGAAGGTTGTTATAGTGTGTTAGGAAGGTTGTTATAGTGTGTTAGGAAGGTTGTTATTTGTAAGGTGTGAAAGGTTAAAGTGGTATAGTTGTTTGGATTGTTATAGGTTGAGGTTTATGTTAGGAAGGTGTTATGTGTGTAGGAAGTTGTTATAGTGTGTTAGGAAGGTTGTTATAGTGTGTTAGGAAGGTTGTTATAGTGTGTTAGAAGGTTGTTATAGTGTGTTAGAAGGTTGTTATAGTGTGTTAGGAAGGTTGTTATAGTGTGTTAGGAAGGTTGTTTAGTGTGTTAGGAAGGTTGTTATAGTGTGTTGGAAGGTTGTTATAGTGTGTTAGGAAGGTTGTTATAGTGTGTTAGGAAGGTGTTATAGTGTGTTAGGAAGGTTGGGTTATAGTGTGTTAGGAAGGTTGTTATAGTGTGTTAGGAAGGTTGTTATAGTGTGTTAGGAAGGTTGTTATAGTGTGTTAGGAAGGTTGTTATAGTGTGTTAGGAAGGTTGTTATAGTGTGTTAGGAAGGTTGTTATAGTGTGTTAGGAAGGTTGTTATAGTGTGTTGGAAGGTGTTATAGTGTGTTAGGAAGGTTGTTATAGTGTGTTAGGAAAGGTTGTTATAGTGTGTTAGGAAGGTGGTTATAGTGTGTTAGGAAGGTGTTATAGTGTGTTAGGAAGGTTGTTATAGTGTGTTAGGAAGGTTGTTATAGTGTGTTAGGAAGGTTGTTATAGTGTGTTAGGAAGGTGGTTATAGTGTGTTAGGAAGGTGGTTATAGTGTGTTAGGAAGGTTGTTATAGTGTGTTAGGAAGGTGGTTATAATAGTGTTAGGAAGGTTGTTATAGTGTGTTAGGAAGGTTGTTATAGTGTGTTAGGAAGGTTGTTATAGTGTGTTAGGAAGGTTGTTATAGTGTGTTAGGAAGGTTGTTATAGTGTGTTAGGAAGGTGTTATAGGTTATAATATAGGTAACATAATAGGTAATAGGTAACATAACAAATTTTTTATTAATGATACTTTGTACTTTTACGGAATTTCAGATTTTTTTCTAGTTACGTACATTGATAATTTTTTTTATTCACTATGTTCCAGGTTCAGGCGATAGATGGGTTTTTTTATGATGCTACTTGTGCGGAATTCCAAGAGGTTTTTTTCTAGTTGTTGATAATTTGTATTTACTATGTTCTTACCAGATATTTTAAAAGGTAATGGCTGGACACTATTTGTTTTGTATTAAATGATAGCTACTACTACTTGTACGGAATTCCAGGAGTTTTTTTTTCTAGTTATGTATTGATAATTTTCTTTTACTCTGTTCCAGGTAGTTTTTGTAGTTTTAGTAGTTTTGTATTGAAATTTTTGTTGTTGTTATATTACAGGTTCAGGCGATAGACAGTGGTCGGCCTCCCAAGTCGAGCCTGTGTCTGGTGGTGATTAACCTGGTGGCCGTGATGCAGACCTCTCCCTCGGCCCCCACCCTGGCCCCCACCCTGGCCCAGCCCGAGGCCGCCGTCACCGTGCTGGAGAGTGACCCCGTCGGCCACCATGTCGCCCTCATCGAGGCCCACGACGCAGACGACGACCAACTGTGGCTCGATATTATTGGTAAATAAACTTAACGGACACCACTAAACACACAATTCAATAATAATTTCAATCTAATAGACTTCAATTTAGACTCAATTTAGTAAATAGACTAAGGGCTATATTCAAGAATGCTCGTCAAATCCCGGCCGGTGGAGATTCTCCACCGTCGTACCTCCACCAAGAAATCCCCGACTGGTGGATATTTGACAGGCGTACCAACACAAGCGAGCCCAAAGCGGCATCGGTATTTTGACTGTTTTATACATATCTAATACATTTTACTAGTGAAATTGATCATTTCTGACATTAAAATAATAGCTTAGTTAGTGTTCGCCACTTGTCTGAGGCGTTGGTGCAGTAAAAATGGGCCCGAGTAATGCTTGCGAGTACATTTGAACGGCCCGCCACCACTGCTCCACACAATGGCCGACCTCCACCTGCCGCCGCCGCTCTGCTTCCTGACAAGTTCACACACCTATATAAGGCTTCCTGGACCTGATTTTACCTTAATGATGACACGTGTGCATTCACAAGGTATGCATGTTACTCTCGGTTGTGTTGAAAACTCACCTGTAATGGTCTGGGAAGAAATAGGAATGAATAAGTGCACAGCGGGATGAAGGTGAGATCTGCATGGTGTCGCGAATCAGCTGACTCAAACCTCCACCCGTTGCGTTACCTCCGGTTGATTCTTGTATACCGATTCGCGATGCAACGGGTGGAGAAAAGTTCTTGAATTTAGCCCTGAATGTACACCATTTCACACACATCTCTTCTTGTGACTATATGTTTTAATGAGCAGCACACCCCTCACATCACAGCCTTGTGGGGGCATTTGGTGATTTGTATGATTGTAACTTATAATGAACTACCACATGTAGCTCTTACGGAGTTTTGTAGCTTCCTTATGTTCTTATCTTCTTATGTTCATATGTTCAGTCTCATCCCCATCCTCCCCACAGACGGCGACGCAGACCACATGTTCACCATCGGGCGGGACACAGGCAGCATCATGGTGGCGAGGCCTCTGGACGCCGAGCTGAAGTCTCTCTACAACCTCACCGTCTCGGTCACCGACGGGGTTCACGCCGTGTCCACCCAGGTGAGGGAACCACTCGTGTTTGTATACGTTTGTAAATCCATCATGATTTTTGCTGATGAGAAGGTCGTTGGAATTTGTTTCATCTTTCTTCTTCTTCTTTCTGTTTAACGTCAGTTTTCCCCATAATATTTTATGAGCTTTGACGGCCAATGATACGCTACTAACAATCTCTATCCTTTACCTCAACTTCTTCAATGCCCAATGCTGCCAGATCCTCTTCAACACACTGTCTCTTGTGCTTCTCAATCACTTAATCTATTTTCTTAATTTTTTTCCTGAAACATTTCTGTATACAGTAACATTGGCATTATAATCTTCACTCCTCTGGTGAATCTGAGAATTGAAGTCAAACAAAATTTATGTCACATAGTAATTTTCAATGTACTACATATCATCTTTTTTGGCGTAGCGACTTGGCAACCCCACTACAATCTATATACTGTGTGGTGGAGTCAGCCTGGGTGGTTAACCATATAGCCAGCTGAGACTGAAAGCATAACCATAACAATCCCCTCCCTCACACAGCTTGCAGTACGTGTCTTGGACGTGAATGACAACCGGCCCGTGTTCTCGCAACCCACGTATGAGGTGGTGGTGGGGGAGAACACGGCTCCCGGCACCACCATCTTCACCCTCACGGCCTCGGACACGGACTCGGACAAGCACCTCACCTTCACCCTCGTCAACACGGCCCATGTCGCCTCGGCCGCCAAGTTCCGCGTCAGCCCCATCAGCGGCGACATTGTGCTGACGGAGCCACTCGACAGGTAGGTTCCTCGTATTTTGTGTTTCATCTACGGCATTATTTTTTTTTTTTTGCTTTATCTATTCTTACTTTTTTTTTCTTAACATCAGAAGGGACAAAAAAAAAAAAAAAGACTTATTATTTTTGACATCATAAGGGACCAAAAAAAACGAAGCTAGCAAAAATGGGGCCCCTTCACTCCCCTCTTCCGAACGCACAGCATTGACTGAGGTGTTGGGTGAGAATGCCTTACTCCCAAGTTCCGCCCTAAAGCCCCAACACCCAACACCTCAGCCAATGCCGTGGATTCAGAAGGGGGGAGTGAGGGGCCCCATTATTGCCAATTTAACATGTGGCAAGTATACACCGCTGCATATCTTCTAAAAACCTTTTCACTCCTCTACAAACAGGGAGGTGCAAGAGAAGCATGTGCTAACAGTGGGTGTGAAGGACCGCATCACGCCCACCAAGAGTGTGTACGCGCGTGTGCTCATCAGTGTGCGCGACTACAACGACCACGCGCCGCTGTTCCTGGCCAACCTGTACAACGGCTCGGTGACGGAGACGGCGGCCATCGGGACCCGCGTGGCCGAGGTGGTGGCCGTGGACAGGGACAAGGGGGCTAATGGCCACATCATGTACTCCATCATATCAGGTAAGAACATAAGAACATATTAAAAAAAACCAATAAAATAACAATCCAAAAAGGTGTACTAGTCTAAACTTGTGTAAAATGAGAGGTACCTGTATTTGGTGGTGTGGGATCTAAAATAGGCATAAATATATTCTTAATTATTACATCCAAAGTGTCGTTATTGGGATTTGAAACATAGAGCGACTAAATCTTACTCTTCCCTCAATCATAACAACATAAGAAAATAAGGAAGCTACAAGAGGCTGGGATACCGACACGTGGTAGTTCCTGTTACTTAATACTACCTACATCCACCCTTCATCCCCATCCATGAAATTATCTAGTCACCTTTTAAAGCTCCCTATTGACTCCGCACTAACTACCTGACGACCGAGTCCATTCCAATTATTTACCTCCCTATCTCATTTGGTCAATCTTAGTTTTAAAAACATGAATTCTTTTGGCATCTATAATTTCACTGTCCAAACTATTCCACATATCGTGTGTGTGAAAAATATTGCAGAGGATTTTGTAAATATACCTCTATACCTTTTTTTTACTCTATTTTTTTTATATTTTCTATCATTTTGATGAAAAAGTGAGGTTTTGTAATTTTTATTTTTACTTTATTTTACATATTATTATTTCTTTGCAACTTCCCCAACTCACTCCCTCCCTCACTCCTCCCTATATAGATAAACTCCTTTCATCCCTTTTTTGCCCTATATAAATAAATTTTCTTATCATTTTGCCTATTTAGAATGTATATTTAAGATGTTTTTATTTTTGCACCCCAGGTAACATTGGCGGCGTGTTCAGTCTGGACCCTGAGAGCGGCATCATCACGCTGGCGAGGCCCGTGAGTCGCCTGGAGATGCCGGAGTACTGGCTGGCGGTGCGTGGCAGTGACAACGGCTCCCCTCCCCGGCACTCCCACGTCAACGTAAACATCCACGTCAAGATAGCCAGCAGTGCGCCTCCAAGGTACGAAGGCGAGATATGGGTTGATCTTGGGTATTGATATGGATATGATCTTGGGTTGTATAATGTGTTTTGATTTAATTAATGTTTGTTGTAATGTTGAATGTGTTTAATGTGTTGAATTAATGAGTTTGCGTCCTCTTGCGATAGTGTATTTTAATAAAGGAAATACGTGCCTCAAATGTTTCCGCAGTAATGCACGTAAACCCCTTTTTACCCCTTCACGCCCAGATCTTTCCTTGGCCATAAAAAAATTGTCTGCTGTTAGCCATAAAATTACAAAGAATAACTTAATATATCAAATTACCTAGTGGATAAGGATACTAAACAGGTCATATCTATTAAATATTGCTTGGATTTACTAAAAATCATCTAATGGTGGCAAAATTACAATGGAAATTATGTTCTGGGTTTCAAGGGGTTAATGTTGTGTGGGAGTTTGTGTCCTCTTGCAGTAGTGTATTATTAGGATGGAAATGTGTACCTATCTCGGATGTTTCCTTTTTATATTGGCCTAACGTGCTTCTTTGCGTTCTTGTGTGTGTGTATTAATATTGCGTGGGATTTTATGTTCCGCAGTAGTACAGGCAGACCCCGTTTAACGCATGTTAGAGGTAGGGGGTTCACCAAAAAGGCAGGCACCGCTCGGGGATCAAACCCGAGACCTTCCACTTGCCGGGCGGACGTGCTACCGTTACACTACGGTCGCCTCCCAGTTACAACCCACACATCTCCCCCCTAAGGCCCCCCCAGGGCCAGTCCGGGGAATGTGTATCGCTCTGGATCCTACTCACTGCGCCATGTTAGAGTAGGGGTCTCACCAATAAAGGTTGCACCGCTCGGGATTCGAACCCGGGACCTTCCGCACGCCGGGCGGCTGTGCTACCCGATACACCACGGGAACCTCCTAGTGACAACCCACACATCTCCCCCCTAAGGCTGCCGCCCGCAGGCCTGACCGGGGGAATGTGCATCCACGATCCTACTCACTGCGCCATGTTAGAGGTAGGGGGTTCACCGAAAAGGCAGGCATCGCTCGGGGATCGAACCCGAGACCTTCCACTTGCCGGGCGGACGTGCTACCGTTACACTACGGTCGCCTCCCGGTGACAACCCACACAACGCATGAGTTACGTTCCTGGAAAATCGTGCGTTAAGTTAAAAATGTGTTAAATTAATCCTATGCTCACGTAGATTTTTCCAATCGATTTCTTAAATTTTTTGAATAATTTGGTGCGTAACTTCAAATTTTTCATGCAAATTTTATTAGTAAAAAAAAATCCGTAATTCCAAATTTCCATAAAGCGAGCCTGTGGCAAACAGGTCACCGCGTAATTCTAATGATGGAAATGCGTGCCTCAAATGTTTCTTTATTTATAGTGGTTTTACATGCACTGTTCTAAAGGAATGTAAGCTTTCATTGTCTGTATATCTTGCATTTAGGTAGTACAGTAAAACCTCTCGTATTCGGACTAATTGGGCCAAGGAGTGGTCAGAGTAATGCAAGGATCCGAATAATGGGGGGATATGTAATAAAAAACATAAAAAAAACAAAACATTCTAGGTATAAAAATTATATAGCTAGGAAATTTCGACCCCCCCCAAAAAAAAAAAAAAAATTCTAGGTGTATATAAATTGCATAGGTAGGAAATTTCAACCCCTAAAAAAAAAAAAAAAGGAGGAGGTCCGAATAATGTCAAAGTTCGAATAATGAGGGTCCGAATACGAGAGGTTTTACTGTATTTCAAACCCAGGAGTTGCCTTTCATTAGCTGACTCTCCATGTAGTTTCACCTCAGGATATGTTTGTGATGTCCTCTCTGTCTCATGTTTGTGTGTATGTTAATGATTACAAATTCACAAATAGATTCGCAAATAGGGTGATAATGATGAATGACTCAGTCAATAGGTATTAGTGCTCAGTCATAGGAGTTTTAAAGAGGAGGTTAGACAATTTCATGGATGGGGATGAAGGTGGATGTAGGTAGTGTTAAGTATCAGGAACTACCACGTGTAGGTTCTTATGTTCGTATGTTCCTTCTCTCCGCAGGTTCCTGAAGAAAGTGACGGTGTTTGAGGTGAGCGAGGCGGCGCACGTCGGGGACTACCTGGGCGTGCTGGAGGCGGAGAGTCGTCTGGGCGTCATCTTCTCCTTCATCGGGGACTCGCGGCGCAACCCCTTCACCATCAACCCCGCCTCGGGCATGGTGTCTCTGGACCAGCCCGTCGACTTTGAGAAAATGCAATCGTACAACTTCACTGTGTTGGCGTCGTCCATGGTGAGGCTGGTGACTTTGCTTGGCTGTCAGATTTCTCCATTTGCCTTGTTGTGTGATTCATTAGTCTACTGGATCAGGGATTTTTAAAGACAAGCAATTCTTTCCTTGATCTTCTTTTATTTTCGTATTGTATCAGCAGCTCCATGACTACATGTTTGGGATCTCATGAAGATCCGCCACCCACCCCAGCTATTTTGGGGGTGACCTAACAGGGGCTGCGGCCCCCCAGAACCCCCCGCTAGCTCACTACTTAACCTGGACATTGGTTACGTAACCTAACCTTACTGGGTTATCAAACCACTTTCACCCACATGAAGATCGGCCACACCAAAATAGCTGGAGTGGCCGATCTTCATGAAATCTGATGTTTTGAGGTTTTTTTAGCTGTTGGTGCATAGCTACTTATTTGTGTTGTCATTGTTACACATCACTCATCATATCTCTTTGAAGCCTTGATGACTGACGGACACTGTTTCATAGTTTTTACTCTTCAGAACAACCAGGAAGCCATAGTAACAATAATGGTAATGTAATAGATAATAATAATAGTAGTAATAATAGTAATAGTAATAGTAATAATGATAATATCTTCAGAACCACCAGGAAGCCTTGATGAGTGAGGAGATAGTAATGGAGATACATAGTAATAGCAAGAGGTTAAGTATAGAATAGTATAGATTAATAATAGTAATGGTAATGTTGATATCCTCCCTTCACAGAACAACCAGGAGGCCACCGCCCAGCTCATCATCAACATCCGGGACGAGAACGACCACCCACCCTTCTTCACCCAGAGCTACTACAGCGGCCACATCTCCGAGGCGGCGGCCGTGAACTCCGTGGTGCTGATGGACGACAACCGGCCACTCGTCATCTCGGCCCGGGACAAAGACTCGGACCAGAACGCCAACCTGGTGTTTACAATCTTGGAGGAGGAGGCCAGGATGTACTTCACTATTGACTCCTCCACAGGTACTTGTTGGATGCCTCTTCTCTTCCTCCTCCTCCTCCTCCTCTTCCTCTTCCTCTTCCTCTTCCTCTTCCTCTTCCTCTTCCTCCTCCTCCTTCTCTTATTATTATTTCCTCTTCCTCCTCCTCCTTCCATTATTCCTCTTCCTCTTCCTCTTCCTCCTCCTCCTTCTCTTCTTATTATTTCCTCTTCCTCCTCCTCCTTCCTCCTCTCTCCTCTCCTCTCCTCCTCCTCCTCCTCCTCCTCCTCTCCTCCTCCTCCTCCTCCTCCTCTTCCTCTTCCTCTTCCTCTTCCTCCTCCTCCTCCTTCCTCCTCCTCTTCCTCTCCTCCTCCTCCTCCTCCTCCTTCTCTTATTATTATTTGTATTCTTATTCTTCTTATTCTTCCTTATCTTATTTTATCCTTTTTTTGCACTTGTTAGACTCTTTCTTTTTTTCCTCCTAATATTATTTGTATTCTTATTCTTATTCTTCCTCTTCTTCATAATCATCGTGTAATCTTCTTATTCTTCCTTTTCTTCCTCTTTCTCTTCATCATCTTTTTCTTTGTCTTCTTCTCCTTCTCTCTGTTCTTCCATGTTGAATGCTATAATTCTAATCACTTCCTGTTTACCCTTGTCATTTCATATAGTTACAGTAAATTTTAATCACTGGTTTTTTTTTTATCTGCTCAGTCAAATATCACTAATAAGAATGCTGCCCATTTTATATCAACAAGACAGTATATTATAGTCACAGAATTTTCATCTTTACTAAACTGTTAACATGTAGAAAATATTCACACATCATTGTTTTCCATTTGTTTCTTCTGCATTTTGCTGTCTCTCATGTTTAAGTTTGTATATACAGTAAAACCTCTCGTATTCAGACCCACATTATTCGGACTTTGACATTATTCGGATCTCCTCCTTTTTTTTTATCTTTTTTTTAAATTTTTTTTAAGGGGTCAAAATTTCCTAGCTACACCTAGATACTACACCTAGATTTTTTTTTTTTTTTTTTTTTTTTTTTTTTTTTTTTTTTTTTTTTTTTTTTTTTTTTTTTTTTTTTTTTATTTATTTAGGGTCAAAATTTCCTAGCAAATATATACACCTAGATATTTTTTTTTTTTTTTTTATATCCCCATATATAATCCCATTATTCGGATCCTGCATTACTCGACATCCTGGCCAATTAGTCCGAATATGAGAGGTTTTACTGTACTAAGTTTGAGCACATTGTATAAGATAGTTGTTCATTTTGTTGTCTTATACATATGAAAGAACAGATTATATAAGAAAGTTGTGTATCTGCAGGTGCCATCAGGACCGTGGCGCCCCTGGACCACGAGGTCATCTCCCAGGTCAGCTTTGGGGTCAGCGTGCACGACAACGGGTCACCCAGGCTCTCGGCGCCCACCACCGCCACCGTCGCCATCACCATCACCGACATCAACGACGTCCCCCCGCGCTTCCTACAGCAGGAGTACAACGCAACGCTGCTCACGCCAACGCAGAGGTGGGTTGATGACTGAGATTGATAATGATGATGATGATGATAATGATGATAGTAATGTTGATAATGATAATCCTCCCTCCTCATGTCTGGTTCTTCTTCTTCTTTCTTCTCTTCTTTATTATCTATGTTTGGTTCTTCTTCTTCTTCTTCTTCTTCTTCATTTTAACTTTTGAAGATTGATGTCTGGTTCCTTCTTCTTCTTTCTTCTTCATTTTAATTTTTGATGTTTAAAGATTGATGTCTGGTTCTTCTTCTTCTTTCTTCTTCATTTTAATGTTTGATGACTAAGATTGATGTCTGGTTCTTCTTCTTCTTCTTCATTTTGATGTTTGATGACTAAGATTGATGTCTGGTTCTTCTTCTTTCTTCTTCATTTTGATGTTAAAGATTGATGTCTGGTTCTTCTTCTTCTTCTTCTTCATTTTGATGTATAAAGATTGATGTCTGGTTCTTCTTCTTCTTCTTCTTCATTTTGATGTTTAAAGATTGATGTCTGGTTCTTCTTCTTCTTCATTTTGATGTTGATGTTTGAAGATTGATGTCTTTTCTTTTCCTGTGAATGACATTGCTATACCTGAAAAAAATACATCAAACATTAAACATATAATTTTCAGTTGTTTCTACACATACTGTTAAAATTTAGATCATATGAACGAGAATTAGTCAAGTTATTAGAGTTCGAAATGATATAAATTTTTCTGAAACACCCTGTACTGTATATGTAACTCTCTCTTTTTCCAGGATACGGTAGTCTGGAATTTCAGTGCTAGTCTAAAATTTCATACCCATTTTAAACTACCACGCAGGGAATTCTAAACTACCGTATTATTACTACAAGAGAAATTGGAAACATTCTCTTCACATTCATCATCACATTATTGTACACTTTTAATGAACCAAACATCAATCTTAGTAATCAAGTCATGAGATTATTTCCATGTCACCTGGATTTGTTAAACTAAAGGTATCTATTTTTTATCTTCATGTCATCTTGTTTTGTTTTAGAGCATATTTCCAACTCTCTTTTTTTCCTGGATTTGGTAGTCTGAAATTTCAGTTGTAGTCTAAAATTACTTACTAATGAGGAGACTATTTACATGTCAGCTGTATTTGTTAAGCTAAAGGTATCTATTTATCATCTTCATGTCATATATTTTTGTTCCAGGGATGTGTCTGTCGTGCAGCTGAACGCCACCGACCTTGACTTTGACGGGAAGGTGAACCTGGAGTATGAGATTGCCGACGGAAACCGAGAGAAGAAGTTTAAGATCAACCCGAGAACTGGCCTGGTGACCGTCAATGACTCCAACAACCTTGCCCTTCACTACATGCTGAAGGTGACCTGCTTGCCATGCCTTTCTACTTCTCCTTCTTACTTAGTACAGTATATAATAATAATAATAATAATAATGATGATTTTATTATCGCCCGGAGGCATACAGACAAAAAAAAGCAACAACAACAAGACAGGGAGTTAACTTAAGTACTAGAGCAAAACAAAAAATACATAATATAGGCACATTAGGGGACATAGTATCAAAGTGCATATAGTACATAGGGTATACATACATGGACAAATATAAGTTAAGTTATGTAGTACAGACTAAAACTTAAAAGACCGTTAACTTATAGTGTAGTCTTCTTACTACCTATACTACAAAAATCCAATGCCACATCTCCACAAATCCAATACCCAAATCTCCCCATGACATGAAATCTCCACTACCTGCTGCAGGTGGCTGTACTGCCTTAGTCTTTATAACAGCCAGGCATTTCATCATAGGTTATTTAAGAACATAAGAACATTAGAAAATAAGGATTTGTTTTTTATTTATTAAGTCTTTTTTCTGCTTTCCATTCTTTTCTACTTCTCCTTCTTACTTCCTACCTTTCTACATCTACCTAGACTCAAAAAAACACTTAACTCTCGCCCTACTACTCTTGTCAACAGCCAGTTATTTAATCAGAGTTTATTTAAGAACATAAGAACATAAGAAAATAGGGAAGCTTTTTTATTTAGTCTGTTTTTTTTACATTTATTTTTTAATTTTTACATCAGTTTTTAAAATATTTAGTCATTTTTTTTTTATGTTTGCTAAAAGTCAGTTGCTGAAGGTGAGCTGTACTTCATCTTTAAGCATCAACTGTCATCACTTTTATCACAACATAAGGCGTTTTCTGCGGGGGATTTTTGGTTGCAATCGGAATTTTTTTTATTGCAAACGGTCACAACAACAACAACAAATGATTGCGGGTCGGGCCAATCATCTTCCCTGGATGGTTGAACAGGGATAGAAATTTGAGCAACCGAAAAATTTTCGGTTGCAATCAGGATCCCCGCAGAAAACGCATAATCAACATTAACGGCCGCCATCTTGTCAACAGCCAGTTATTGGATCAGAGTTTGTTTGGGATCATCATTTTTTTATGTTTGCTAGATATCAGTTGCTTTCCGTCTTTTCCTGAAGGTGACCTGTACTGCCTCACTCCTTCCAACACCCACTTATTGGATCAAATTTTTAATATTATATATTTTTATTTTTTTTATTTATAATTTT
The DNA here is from genome assembly GCA_016584305.1 of Chionoecetes opilio. Lineage (NCBI taxonomy): Eukaryota > Metazoa > Arthropoda > Malacostraca > Decapoda > Majidae > Chionoecetes > Chionoecetes opilio. The sequence continues at coordinate 133,656 of JACEEZ010011903.1, read as the reverse complement.
TTGTATATATATTTGTTTGACATTTGATCAGAATTTATTTGGGGTCATCTGTATTTTATGTTTGCTAGATGTCACTTGCTTGCCTGTCCTTTACTGGAATCCCTATGCTTGTTTGTGATTTCAAGCAATTTCAACCATTTGTCCCTCTGTGTTTGTTATTCAAAAACTCAATTATCAAGTCATTATTTGCACCATAAACGAAGTCACATGCTCAGCAGCAGATGAAGGTAAAAAAAGTGCAGCGTTTTCTCTGCAAATACCTTGTTGGAGAGCTAAAGCATTTTTCTTGCTTGATACGGGCTAAAATCTGCGACCATTTGGCTTTCTTGGGAGGAGGAGGGACTGTCTGGGGATGAGAGTAAACAGGCTGGCCAGTGTTCTAGTGAGCATGGTGTGAGGAGAGTGTGCTGTGCCGAGGGTTTTAGCACATCAGTACTTTTCATTACACAACATGATTGGCACACGACTGTTGTGAGGATTATGATGATTATGTATGTTGGTTACGCTAGGTGTGTGTGTATGTTTGTTACGCTAGGTGTGTGTGTATGTTTGTTACGCTAGGTGTGTGTGTATGTTTGTTACGCTAGGTGTGTGTTGTGTGTTTGTTACGCTAGGTGTGTGTGTATGTTTGTTACGCTAGGTGTGTGTGTATGTTTGTTACGCTAGGTGTGTGTGTGTGTTTGTTATATGAAAACTTAATTATTCCGTTGGTTTTCAGGTGACGGTGAGTGACGGACAGTTTGCCTCCAGCGTGCCGGTCAACCTGCACGTGGAGCCCATCCCGCACAAGGGGCTGCGGTTCAGCAAGGACAAGTACTTTGTGGCGGTGCAGGAGAACAGCACACGCATGGACACGGTGGCCATGGTGCATGTCCTCGGCAGCTACCTCAACGAACACCTCGCCTTCAGGTGGCTATACGACTCTTACTCATACTCCTACTCTTACTCCTACTCCTACTCTTACTCTTGACTCTTACCTCTTGTATCTTGTTTGATCAATTTACTTATATTTATTCACACATATATTCATCCCTCTCAATGTGTTGTGTGAAGCCATGTCAACTTTAGCCTTCTGTTATATCATTCCTAACACTACTTCATTGAATTCATTTACTTATTTTCAATTTGTAAATGTACGTCTTGAATCTGTTTATTTGTAGCGTGCACATGTAACGGGGGTAAGAAATTATTGGTATATGAACAATGAGCAAAGTAGATAGCATCGTTACATACACTCAGTACGTGAACTATTAAACGAGCTCCCTCCCCTCCTCTCTCAACCCCCCCCCCTCTCTCCCCCAGGATCCTGAACCCCACGGATATGTTTGTCATCGGGGACACGTCAGGCGTCATCGAGACCACCGGGAGGCCCTTCGACCGGGAGGCCCAGGACAACTACCTCCTCATTGTGGAGGTGAGTCTAGGCGGCCTGTGTATTATTGTTATTTATTGTTTGCTGTCATTGTATCAGCCTTTCTATTTTCTATATCAGACTATATTTTATTGCTGTCTTTCTATTTTATTGGTTGTCTGGGATATTTTTCATTTTTTGTCTTAATGTACTAACCACTAAGTACTTTCTATTTTATTTGTAAGTCAAGGCTGCCTGTTTATTACTGTTCTTTTTGTTTTGTCATTGTATCAGCCATTACTATCTATTTTATTGTTGTCTCTCTATCTTATTAGTTATCTGGGATATTTTTTATTTTTTTATAATGTATTTGTCATGTTATTTTTTGTTTCTTTGGCATGTATGTATCAGCCACTATTTTCTATTTTATTGGTGGTTTTATATTTTTTTTTTTTTTTCGTAATGTTCCAACCACTACTTTCCATTTTATTTGTGAGTCAAGGCTGCCTGGTTGTTCTTGTTATTTATTGTTGTTTTTTGGCTCTCCCTTTCACCTGTAATTTTAGTTTTTCCTTAATGAAATACTTTAAAAAATATTCAGTAGAGTTGTGATGGTAGGGTACTACACTCTGTTTTTTTAACGTTTTTTTTTTTTTGCTGCATACTGGCTGATATTTGATGCCAGGAAAAGGGAATACTACGCTTCTTCTAAATTTCAGCTGTATTTTATCATAGTTAACCATATTACCAGGTGAACATAGGCATAATTTTAACCATAAGACCTTACGATAGAGTGGAATTTTTGCCTTGTTAAAAAAAATAGATTATAGTGATGATACCTTTGACGAGTACCTTACGGACACACTACAAATGTGACTTTTCTCTTCGCAGGCCCGCAGTATGTCGCTCAGCCTCCCTGCTAGAGTGGCGCATGTGCAGGTTCACGTGGTGGTGACGGACAAGAACGACAACGCGCCCATCTTCGTCAACACACCTTACTACGGCGTCATCTCCGTCGAGGCGAAGAGAGGCGAAGTTGTCTTTAGGGTGAGTAGATACTTTAATGTCAACACTAAACCCAAAACACAACATAAGAACATAAGAAAAAATGGAAGCTACAAGAGGCTGCGAGACCTACACATGGTAGTTCCTGTTACTTAATACTACATACATACTTTAACATCCAAGCTTACATTCTTCTTCTTCATTCTGTTTAACGTTAGATTTTCCCATAATATTTTAAAAGGTTTGACGGTTGATGATACGCTTCCAACTATTTATATCCATTGCCTCAACTTCTTCGATGTCAGAAGATGTATGGCTACAGACAGGCTCAATCAAACAATGCTCCTTTATCAACAATATTTTTATTTTTTTCCCCCTCTTCCAACAATTTTTTTATTTTTTATTTTTTATTTTTACATCACATCACAAATCTTATCACCGTCGCCCTGACTAAAGTCTCCAATATTCCTCTCCGCAGGTTCACGCCACAGACTTTGACGAGGACGTAAACAAGGATGTGCGCTACGAGCTTCACCGCGGCAACGGGGAAATATTCAGTGTGGACCGCTCGACGGGCGACGTCCGACTCAAGCAGACCCTGGAAGGCCTCAAGAGTGACTACGAACTGCTTGTCAGTGCTTACGACGGAGGTGAGTAAATGTAGATAGATAGATAGATAATAGATAATAGAGTGTATATATATAGATAATAGATAATAGAATGTGAGATAGAGAAATACAGGTGAGGTGATGAAGTGTTTTTTATGATTGAGTGAGAAAATAAGTTGTGTGTGTGTGTGTGTGTGTGTGTTGTGTGTGTGTGTGTGTGTGTGTGTGTGTGTGGTGTGTGTGTGTGTGTTATGCCTTACTGTAGTAATAAAGGATAGGTAGGAAAAGTTCTTACGGCTTGTAACCAGCGTAGAACAAGAAGTAACGGATTCATGGATGGGGATGAAAGGTGGATGTAGGTAGTGCTAAGTAACAGGAACTACCACGTGTAGGTCTCACGGCCTCTTGTAGCTTCCTTATTTTCTTATGTTCTTATGGTTTTATGTTCTTAAGTTCTTATTTTCTTATGTTCTTATGTTCTTATTTTCTTATTTTCTTATGTTCTTATTTTCTTATGTTCTTATGTTTTTATATTCTTACGTTCTTATGTTCTTCTCTTCCCAGGCTCACCACCACTCTCGTCACAAGTGTCTGTGCGTCTCAAGGTGGTGGATCGGTCGCAGCCAATCTTTGACCGACAGTTTTACAGCGCCACCGTCGCCGAGAACGCGGAGAGCCAGACGCCCGTAGTGACCGTGAGCGCCCACAGCCAGCTCAACCGCAAGCTGATCTACACCATCGTGAACGGGAATGAACAGCAAAACTTCATTATGGAGCATGAAGATGGTAGGTGGGAGGAGGACTTTTAGATTCTTTAAGTATTTTTATTTGCATTGGGAGCATTTTTAGATTTTTTTTAGTATTTTTATTTTCACTGGGAGCATTTTTAGGTCAATAGAGGATTATCTGTGTCAAAACAAATCAGTGCTGTGAGGTTTGTGTGTGTGTGTGTGTGTGTGTGTGTGTGTGTGTGTGTGTGGTGTGTGTGAGAGTCAGGGATGTGCTTTGTAAGGATTGTACTTACATGAAATTTGGTGACACTTTTTTTGGGGTTTTATTTGTGTGAGCCCACCTATCTATTTTGTCTGAAGCCAGTCTAGTACTATTCATCCTTCACCAAAGTGGCTTAAGACCTTACAAGATGCAACGCTTAACCCCTTCACGCCCAGATCTTTCCTTTGCTATATAAAATTGTACATTGTCGAGCCATAAAATCACGAAAAGTAACTAAATATACCAAATTAGCTAGTGGACAAGGATACTAAACAGGTCATATCTATAAAAATATTGCTTATAGTCACTAAAAATCGTCTAATGGTACCCAAATTACAATGAAAATTACGTTCTGGGATTCAAGGGTTAACACTCAATGATCTTTCCAGGACTGATTCGTGTACAGGACGAACTGGATTACGAGACACAGAAAGCGTACCAGCTCACCGCCCGGGCAACAGACAGTTACTCGGGCAAGTGGGCGGAAGTAGTCGTGTCCGTACAGGCAATAGACGTCAACGACAACCCGCCGGTCTTCCTACAACACTTCTACAACATCACCGTTCCGAGGCCACAGCCATCGCCACGCCCATCCTCACCGTCACAACAACAGACGAGGACACGGGACCCAACGCTGGAGTGAGCTACAGTCTAATGGGTCTTAATGGAACCCAGCCCAAGAATTTCTACATGGAACCCAAGAGTGGTGTGTTGATTCTTCAGCGAGGTCTGGATCGAGAGAGCAGTCCCGTCCACCACTTCCTCGTCCAGGCTGTTGATAAGGGGACGCCGCAGCTCTCGTCCACTGCCCATGTACTGGTGACAGGTGCGTGGGTGTAGTGTTGTGGAGGCTGTCATATTCTAAGGGCTACTGAGTGTTATACTGAAAACCTTTACCTCAGTTTTTCCTCCATATTTATTGTTTTTAATGTTAATTGTTATTATCACAAAACTGACTCCAGATTCGTGTTCAGCATGACGCAAAATTTTTATAGACAAATTTTCATGACTATCTGAAATGTCAAAAAAATTTCACCAAAATCTGCAGGAGGAACCCTTGGAATTTTTGCCAAAAATCTTACTTTTTGAAATAACTCAAAAACTATGAGCCGTGAGGGAAAAATGTATGGAATAGTAAAGATAGAGAAAGAAAAGACCTTTCTTTTGAGTTATACGAAAATCAATTTGGAATCTAGGTAAGTGAAAAAAAATTATAATAATTGTCAGAAAGTATATAGGTACCTAGTTGATATAAGTTTACAGGAACTACCACGTGTAGGTATCACGGCCTCTTGTAGCTTCCTTATGTTATTATGTTCTGATGTTCTCACTACCACATGCGCAACCTTTGTAGTGTTGGACATGAATGACAACGCGCCGGTGTTTGAGCAGCCGTCGCAGCGCTGTGTGGTGACGGAGAGTGCCGCGCGGGGCCACTTTGTCACCCTAATGGCGGCCTCCGACACCGACGTGAGCGACGCCGACAAACTCACCTACTCCATGGTGGACGGGAACGACCTTCAAGTGTTTGCCATCAATTCTGCTTCAGGTAGGAATGCAAAAGTTCTACGGCTAATAACTTACGGCTATTAACCAGGGTAGAACAAGAAGTAACGGATTCAAGCTGGAAAAGCGTAGATTTAAAAAAAAAATTGGGAAAAACTGGTTCACAAATAGGGTGGTAAATGATTGGAATGGACTCAGTCGTCAAGTAGTTAGTGTGGAGCCATTAGAGAGCTTTAAAGGGAGGCTGGATAAATTCATGGATGGGGATGAAAGGTGGATGTAGGTAGTGTTAAGTAACAGGAATTACCACGTGTAGGTCTCACGGCCTCTTGTAGCTTCCTTATTTTCTTATGTTCTTAAAAGTGTTTTATCATTAGACTTTGTTGTATAATTTAACCAATATCAGTTTATGTTCATATTTGCTTTTGTTTAAGTATTTGATAGACAATATTTTCCCCAGCCCTGTAATCCTCACCTGTGATACACCAGCCCCAGTGGGATACCAACATAAGGCTGGCATGGAACTAAAATCTCAGTAATCATAGATATTTTCTTATGATTTTCCGTGTCTGAATACACTACGTCATAGACCACTGTATACCTGGACTGCACACACGACAATATTTTGAATTGCGGGGCTGCATGGGGGCCCGCGGGGTGCCCGACGAAGAGATATAGTGGTCTATGGACTATCATATAGACTGGTTTATCAGTATATATGGTATACTGTAATCTTCGTAAATGTTTGTTCTATAATATCAAATAAAAAACAGTAAAACACACTAAAGAAATGCCATTACGAGACTCTGAAGAAATATGCATGAACTTAATATTCACTTCAACTCTTCGCCATTTAAAACTTTGCGCGTCAACTTTTATCATGAAGGGTGTCAATAGAAGCGCAATTTTATTAGCTTTCCATTGCTATATTTCGTTATCTGATAAATTAATTAGAACCATGCATAAATTAGTGTTAAATAAATAAATAAAATCATCAATCGGGTAATTTTCCCGATTGATGATGTTATTTATTTACTTATATATTTCGTTTTCTGATCAATGAATTAGTACCATGTATAAATTAGCGTTGACTAAATAAATAACCTCATCAATCGGGAAAAGTACCCGATTGATGATTTTATTTATTTATTTATTTAACGCTAATTTATGCATGGTTCTAATTAATTTATCAGATAACAAAATACATCAATGGAAAGCTAGTAAAATTGTGCTTCTATTGATACCCTTCATGATAAAAGTTGACTCGCAAAGTTTTAAATGGCGAAGAGTTGAAGTGAATATTAAGTTCATGGATATTTCTTCAGAGTCTCGTAATGGCATTTCTTTAGCGTGTTTTACTGTTTTTTATTTGATAATATTATAGAACAAACATTTACGAAGATTACAGTATATCATATATACTGATAAACCAGTCTATATGATCCGTATATATATATATGTATCCAAGCGGCCCTCCGACTTCAGGCCCTTGTGTGACAGGCCGATATTCCGTGCACAGTCCAGGTATACAGTGGTCTGTGCCTACGTAGTTATCTCAATCTCAATCTAAAATCTCAATACAATAGTTATTTATATTTTCTTATGGTTTTTTTATGTTTTTTTATGATTTCTTATGGTTTCTTATAGTTTCTTATGGTTTTCTTATGTTTTTTTATGATTTCTTATGGTTTCTTATAGTTTCTTATGGTTTTCTTATGTTTTTTTATGATTTCTTATGGTTTCTTATAGTTTCTTATGGTTTTCTTATGTTTTTTATGATTTCTTATGGTTTCATTAAGTTCTTATGTTTCCTATGTTTTTATTTCTATTTTTTATTTTTGTTTTCTATGTTTCTTATGTTCTTATGGTTTCTATAGTTTCTTATGGTTCTTATGTTTGATATGATTTCTATAGTTTCTTATAGTTTTCTTATGGTTTTTATGTTTCTTAAGGTTTCTTATAGTTTCTTATGGTTCTTATGTTTTTTTATGATTCTTATGTTTCTTATAGTTTCTATGGTTTCTTATGTTTTTTATGATCTTATGTTTCTTATGGTTTCTCTAGTTGGTTTCTTATGTTCTCTTATATTAGAACTGTCTTCCTCAGTCTATGATCTCAATCTATCTATCTCAATCTAAAATCTCAATATAGTACACTAGTTATTTCTATTTTCTAATTGTTTTCTGTGTCTTCCTCAGGCGTGGTCACAGTTTGGAACAGTCAGAAGCTCCGGGAAACCAATCACCACGTGCTAAACATCTCCGTGAGCGATGGCGTCTTCACGGCCTACACGCGCCTCCTCGTCTCCATCACGCCCATCAACGCCCACTCCCCGACCTTCCGAGTGGCCCAGTACTCGGCGCGCATCCAGGAGAACGCCGCCCCCAAGACCTCCATCGCCCAGGTCGCGGCGAGGGACGTGGACTCGGGTCGCTATGGGGATGTGACCTACCATTTCATCGGAGACAGGGCACACAAGTTCTTCAGGATCAATGAGAATACAGGTAAAGTTTGATGTTTTTATTGTGTCATTGTTAACCCCTTTAGAACCAGAACGTAATTTCCGTTGTAAATTGGGTACCATTAGACACTTTTTATTGAATCTAAGCAATATTTTATAGATATGACCTCCTTAGTATCCTTTTCCACTAACTAATTTGGTATATTCAGTTAGTTTTCGTAATTTTATGGCTAGCAACAGACGCTTTTATAAAGCAAAGGAAAGATCTGGGCGTGAAGGGGTTAAAAGGAAACAGGAAACAGGAAACCTCTGTGAAAACTTATAAACCTTAAAAATAGGAAATCCTTAAAAAGGAAATATGGAAAAACTGGTTCACAAATAGGGTGGAAAATGATTGGAATGGACTCAGTCATCAGGTAGTTAGTGCGGAGTCATTAGGGAACTTTATAAGGAGTCAAGATTATTTCACGGATGGGGATGAAAGGTGGATGTAGGTAGTGTTAGGTATCAGGAACTACCACGTGTAGGTCTCGCGGCCTCTTGTAGCTTCCTTATGTTCTTATGTTCTTATGTTCTAAAATCATCAATCTCAGGTGAGGTTTGGACGTCGGAGATGTTTGACCGCGAGGCGCAGAGCGAGTACTCCTTCACGGTGATGGCCATGGACATAGGGGGCCGCACGGGCTTCACCACGCTGCACGTCACCGTGGCCGACGACAACGACAACAAGCCGGTGTTTGTGCAGTCGGTGTACAGGGTGGTGATGGAGGCCAACACCACCCTGGGAACCGGCTTTCTAAGGGTGATTACCAAGTGTATTCTAAGTAGTCTTTTGATCATTTAATAAAGGAGAGGTAGGAAAAGTTCTTACGGCTATTAACCAGGGTAGAACAAGAAGTAATGGATTCAAGCTGGAAAAGCAGATTTAAAAAAGAAATAGGGAAAACTGGTTCACAAATAGGGTGGTGAATGACTGGAATGGACTCAGTAGACAGGTAGTTAGTGCATAACGGGTGGTGATGGAGGCCAACACCACCCTGGGAACCGGCTTTCTCAGGGTGATTAACCAACTGTTTATCTAAGTAGCCTTGTGTTCGTCATAATTTTTGTGTGTAATTAAATGCTATTATACATTTATATAAGCTAAAAAAGAGTGTGTGAGGTTATTTATTGTATTATAATGGTATATTGACAGCGGTTTTCATAGTTTATTGTTACCTGTAGTGTTATTTTATATATACAAGGAGTTTTACATACTTATTAATCATCCGTGTAACGTTAGATTTTCCCCTGCCAAGCGTTTATGACTTTATGCTTTTCTTCATTAGTCATTTGTTGTTAATACAGTAAAACCTCTCATATTCGGACTAATTGGGCCAAGGAGTGGTCCGAGTAATGCAAGGATTCGAATAATGGGGATATGTAAAAAAAAAAAAAAAAAAAAAAATTTTAGGTGTAGTATAGTATACATAGCTAGGAAATTTCGACCCTGAAAAAAAAAAAAAAAAAAAAAAAAAAAAAAAAAATCTAGGTGTGTATATTATAGCTAGGAAAATTTCGACCCTAAAAAAAAAAAAAAAAAAAAAAATTCTAGGTGTATATATTATAGCTAGGAAATTTCAACCCCTATATAAAAAAAAAAAAAAAAAAAAAAAAAAAAAAAAAAAAGGAGGTTCGAATAATGTCAAAGTCCGAATAATGAGGGTCCGAATACGAGAGGTTTTACTGTATATATCAGCATTCTTTAGTATACCCTATTTCTACCTATTGAAGCACGTCATAATGGTAATCTGATAACTGAGTAGCTGTCTGATTTGAAGTTTTAAGTATGTACAAAAACAAATAGGGAGTATAAATTTAATAGGTAGTTTTAAAAGGAGGCTAGACAATTTCATGGATGGGAATGAAAGGTGGATGTAGGTAGTGTTCAGTAACAGGAACTACCACGTGTAGGTTTCGTGGTCTCTTGTAGCTTCCTTATTTTCTTATGTTCTTATTTATTAATACCTTTATACCAATACTCACTTTATATATATTATTTATTTTCTTATGTTCTTAAATCTCATTGCAGGTGGAGGCAGAGGACGTAGATTCTGGAGTGAACGGAACCGTGTCGTATGATTTCCACATCTCGACGCCGCCTGACACCATGGAGGCGTTCTCCCTCAACGCTGAGACGGGGGAACTCAGCCTCAAGAAGAACATCCCTGAGCTAGGTGTGTACTGGCTTGCTGTGGGTGTGTACTGGCGTGCTGTGGGTGTGTACTGGCGTGCTGTGGGTGTGTACTGGCGTGCTGTGGGTGTGTACTGGCGTGCTGTGGGTGTGTACTGGCGTGCTGTGGGTGTGTACTGGCGTGCTGTGGGTGTGTACTGGCGTGCTGTGGGTGTGTACTGGCGTGCTGTGGGTGTGTACTGGCGTGCTGTGGGGGTGTATTGGCTGTCTGGTGTTACTGCGTGCTGGGTGTGTACTGGCGTGCTGTGGGTGTGTACTGGCGTGCTGTGGGGGTGTATTGGCTTGCTCTGGGTGTGTACTGGTGTGCTGTGGGTGTGTACTGGCGTGCTGTGGGTGTGTACTGGCGTGCTGTGGGGGTGTATTGGCTTGCTCTGGGTGTGTAATGTACCTATTTGGAAAAGAACAAAATATTGGACTAGGAATACTTACATGCTTAATATCATGTTTGTTTTTTGCTGTGTTTGAGCTGTTTGCTACTGTTCTTGTTTTAATTTAATTGCAATTTTGTGGTCCATATATTACTTCCTTACTTACTTACTGTGCTGAGTGGATCTGCACTCAGATGTTCTGTCTCGACCTCAGGATAATGGAAAGTTTTGTGTTAGAAATAATACCTTAGTCAGGACAAATAGTAGTATAGATTGTGTGTAACTTTCCCTTAAAGCAGTAGTCTTCTCAAGGACAGTACATTATATCAAGCTTGATGCCTCACTAAAGGTTATCAGTACAAGGTTGTGTTTATATGTTGTATCGGGAAGACACAGCAAGCTAAATGAAGGTCAGTTATTCATGACAACTAATCAGATCATAGAAATAATAGGAAATCAAAGCTAGAGTAGATCATTAACCAATACTTTGTTATATACCAATCTTTGATAGTGTAGTGCCCCCCTTTGGTAGTGTAGTGCCCCCCTTTGATAGTGTAGTGCCCCCCTTTGTAGCATTGAATTTAATAGTCAATAGGGATCTTTAAATGGTCTGGATAAATTCATGGATGGGGATGAAAGGTGGATGTAGGTAGTGTTCAGTAACAGGAACTACCACGTGTAGGTCTCCCAGCCTCTTGTAGCTTCCTTATGTTCTTATGAGAGAGAGAGAGAGAGAGAGAGTTGAGGTAAGGTTGGTGGTGGTAGAGAGAGAGAGAGAGAGAGAGAGTTGAGGTAAGGTTGGTGGTGGTAGAGAGAGAGAGAGAGAGAGAGAGTTGAGGTAAGGTTGGTGGTGGTAGAGAGAGAGAGAGAGAGAGAGAGGTGAGTTGAGGTAAGGTTGGTGGTGGTAGAGAGAGAGAGTTTTAGTGTCTGTCGAGTAGCTTCCTTATTTTCTTATGTTCTTATTAATTATTACCTTTATACCAACACTCTAACCCATCCTCTCCTAACCCCTATAGGGCGGTCGTTCTTTGAGTTCTTCGTGGTGGGGCAGGACGGGGGGCGGCCCGGCCTGCACTCCCACGTCCCGGTGTCGGTGCGCATCGTGGACCCCGACCTCAAGGTGCCCGAGTTCATGTCCAAGATCTACACCCTCACCGTACCCGAGGACACACAGCCAGGTGGGCGAATAATAATAATAGTAATAATAATAATAGTGATAATAATAGTAATAATAATAATAACTTTATTCTCACCCGAAGGCATACAGGAAATACAACAACAACAACAACATAATATATAGACATGAGGGAATGAACTTAACCCCTTGAGGCCCAGAACGTTATTTCCATTGTAATTTGACTACCATTAGACAATTTTTAGTGACTATAAGCAATATTTTATACATAAGACCTGTTTAGTATCCTTGTCCACTAACTAATTTTGTATATTCAGTTACTTTTCGTAATTTTAAGGCTAACAACAGACGATTTTATATAGCAAAGGAAAGATCTGGGCGTGAAGGGGTTAAGTAAAGGTGTGGTGGTGGTGCAGGAAGCCTTTGTAGTGGTGATGTACTTCTTAATCATCATTTCTTCATTCCTAATTGCTTCTTTGCAAACACATGTACTGACAACACCAAGCAGACTGCCGACTAACAATAAAAAAAGCTTACACTCTTATGCATCATACTAATATATTATCATTGGACTTAAATCTTAAATCTTGTATTCCCATCTATTTATGTCTTGTTTGCACTTGTTGGTAAACTTACACATTTTAATTTCACTCACCCATCTTGTGTATGTTTGAAAGAATTTCTTGAAGCACCTCGATCAGCCTTGAACATTACACCTAAAGACACACAACTTGTTGAAACTTTAGAGAATATATATAGTGTTTCTGATTCGTCCTGAGTTTCCCTACCACCTTTTATACTTATTACACCAAATTTAGAACACCCATCTATCAGCAGTGTTTATTGATGAACACCCACCAAACAATGCACAAAACAGGCATCAACAACGTCCTAGGTAGTGTCAAGTAACAGGAACTACCACGTGTATGTCTCGCAGCCTCTTGTTGCTTCCTTATTTTCTTATGTTCTTATGTCTTTCTCCCCACCACACAGGCACACAAATAGGGTCTGTGGGTGCACGATTTGACGGAGAACTGGAGTATTCCATTGATTGGGGCGGACGCGAGGCCTCCCCGCCTGTGTCTGTGTCGCCGGTGGGTCGCCTCACTCTCACCGCGCTGCTCGACCATGAGAAGGACCGCCGCCTCTCCCTCATCGTCACCGCCACACCCACAGACCGCCCCGAACTAGCCTCCAGCACCAATGTTGTCCTTGAGGTGAGTGTCTTCAGTGTTTGCCTGCAATCATGTGGTGGCAAGCTTTTATGATTTATGAGATCGTTGTGATGATGTTCAGGAGCTGATTAACTATTGCACTTCCAGGTTCAGGACGTCAATGATGAGTCGCCGGCCTTCGAGAGTGAGAAATACTACATCTCCGTGGCCGAGAACACTCCATCGGGATCCAACGTTGTCAAGGGTAAGTATAGGGCATAAGTAAGGTAAAGACAGTGTATAGGACCTCCTCCCCTTTCCTCCCATCCTCCACCCATGTACAGTAAACCCTACAGCTAACCAGTAATTCACTAGACGTCCAACTCTACAGGAATTAAGTGATTCACGGAGGGATGCCACAGAGCGCCTAATTTTATGGCTAACAACAGACAATTTGATATAGCAAAGGAAAGATCTGGGCGTGAAGGGGTTACTATCTTGTTCCTCGGCCACATGTAATTAATATCGTTTTCCTCGGCCGCCCCTCAGTGTGTGCGCACGACGGAGACACGGGCAGCAACTCTGAGATCCGCTACATCCTGAAGGAGACGTCCCCCCTGGTGGAGGAGCCGGTGTTCACGCTGGACCCCTACTCCGGGTGGCTCTCCCTCAACCAGGAGCTGGACGCCGAAATCAAGTCCACCTATGAACTGACGGTGAGGCACTGTGGCTGTTGTTATGATGGTTGTGGGTGGTTGTGTCTGTTGTAGTGATGGGGGGTTGCAGTGTCTGTTGTAGGTGTAGATGTTGTAGGTGTTTGATGCCGAGATGAAGTCCACCTATGAGCTCATGGTGAGGCGCTGTGTCTGTTGTTGTGATGGTGGGGATTGTATCTGATTCGTGAAAAGGTTTAGTTTTAAAGACATGTATTTGTTGAAACTGGAAAGAATAATGTATATCAGCTGATGTATTTATTGAAACTAGAAGGAATAATTTATATCAGCTGATGCTTATGTGTAGATTCCGAACTACTATCCTACATCATGCTATAGGAAACCATTATTATCTTACCTTAGCAGTACATTTTCACACTTGAGAGCTCATGTAACTGACTAATACAAACAAACATTCTCAAAAGTCAGCAAATGGACTCAGTTGTCAGGTGGCTAGTGCAGAGTCAATAGGGAGCTTTAAAAGGAAGCTGGATAAATTCATGGATGGGGATGAAAGGTGGATGTAGGTACAGTAGTGTTAAGTAACAGGAACTACCTCGTGTAGGTCTCACGGCCTCTTGTAGCTTCCTTATTTTCTTATGTTCTTATGTTAAAGGGAAACTTGTGAATCAGAATGCTTTGTCAGTAACATTACAACTATGGATGAAGAACCTAACTTTTGACTCTAACTCTAACTTTAACTTTAACTAACTAACTCATGCCACCAGGTCATTGCCAAGGACAACGGCCTCCCTCAGAGGAGCTCCACCGCCATGGTCGTCATTGAGGTCAAGGACTACAACGACAACCCACCACAGTTTGCCAGCACAACTTCCACTCCTCAGGTACTTCTACTAACTACTTCATGTTCAGTGTGAAGGATGTCTCATTTTTCAAGAGTTATGATAGAGAAAGTTATATTAATAAATGAGACTGTAGGATGGCAGGTTACAATAAGCCAGTTCAGGTATCAGGCATTTTTTTTTTTTTTTTTATTTTTTTATATTATTTTTTTTTTTTTTTACATTTGTGCCTATAGCATCCTACAGGAGTCATGGGAGGGCATTGAAAGTCCCACATGATTGCTATAGTATTCCTAGGCTTTTATAAGTACTACTTTGACAATCGCATGGGTGGCTCAAATAGGGATTAATAATAATACTAATACTGAAAATACTAATACTGATCGTTGTATTGAAGTAATGATTAATCTAGCAATGCCTATCATATTTTGATGTCTTGCAGTAAGTTTTGTCTAATTTGTGGTTTTTAAGGAATATCTGTAACTATCATGTCATTGTGAATTGGCTGAAATAGAAACTTCTAATCCTTGTAACTGAAAACTGACTCCAGATTCGTGTTCAGCATGCCCGATAACTGCTAGGAACTAATTTTCAAGCCATTCTATTCTAAAAAAATATTGCAAATTTTGCAAGGGGTATTGCCTTGATTTTTTTTTTAAATTAAGTTTCTTTCAATAACTATAAAACTATGGCAGATAAGTGCAACATTTATAGATAATTAAATATGAAGTAGATCAAGGGCTATCATTTGGCGTAAAGCAAAACAAAATTGATTGGTAAATAACCGAGAAACTAGCATATTCGTACATTTATACAAAATATAAATTTTCTCGACAACCATGAGGTGTTTTGACAAACCGATTATTGTTTCATATAGAACACCTCAAGATGAACCTTTGTTACTTCGATAAATTTTCTTCTACGACTCATAGTTTTGCGGCAAAATAACAAAAACCTGATCGTCGTCAATTTTGGAATATTTTTGAGCAGCCAGAAATCCTAACTTTTTTTTTCTCGCTAGAAGTGGAAATGACGGGGATACAATTGTAGATCCATCCATTTACAACAACTTTTCCCATCAAATATATGTACAAAATCATCACACGGCGCTATACAAAAACATAAATATTTTGTATCTCATTTTCCATCCTTGCAGTGAGGGAAGACGCGAGCAAGGGCTATTATTAATATACAATGATGTGATGTCGCAACTTTATTACAATGATGAGTAACAATGATGTGATGTCGCAACTTTATTACAATGATGAGTAACAATGATGTGATGGTGCAACTTTATTACAATGATTTGATGTCGCAACTTTATTACAATGAGGAATAACAATAATGTGACGTCGCCCCTTTCAGTCAAAGAAGACGCGTTGCCGGGCACGGTGGTGGAGCAGATGAACGTGTTAGACTACGACCTCGGCGGCGGCGCTCTGGACGGTGAGATCGACCAGGGCATCACCTACTACCTCACCGCCGGGAACAACCTGCAGCACTTCCACGTCCGGGGCGGAGGACAGATCTACGTGGCCAAGGCGCTGGATAGGGAGACGGTGAAAAACTACGCTCTGGAAGTGACGGCGACGGACGGCGTGTTCGTAGCGAAGGCCTGGGTGTTCATCGAGGTGTTGGACGTTAATGGTGAGTATGCTTTGCCTTATTATAATCTTCCCATTTTATCAAGTTTATGAAAATTACCCACCAACCACACTCTCAATTAGAAGAGTGGTAGTTTTGTTCGCCCCCTTGTGAGGGAGGTATTGTTCGCTCACCATAGGGGGAGAGTAGGAATGTATATATATATGTAATTATAATGGTAATGGCTAGAAATTAAAGCGACTAAAGTGACTTGATACATTGGAAAGACTATAGTAGTTTGTTTGGGATTAGGTTCTTATAGGTAGTTGCCCTATTATAGGTTGTTTATACTTATAGGTACTTAGGTGTTGCCTTACTGTTATTGGTGTTATTATTGTTAACTTAATAAATTAGGCTTAAACGTAGTGAAGGCCTGGGTGTTCATCGAGGTTTTGGACGTTAATGGTGAGTTTGCTTTGTCTTATTAATAGAGATATTGTGATTAGTGAATATGATACAGCTGGTTAATAATAATCTTACATCTTCAACAGGTTATTCCATCTTCCATCTTCCATTCCATTCTTTCTTCCATCTTTACAGGCTTCAATGTAAAAAATAATAATAAATAAATAAATAAAAAAATCTTAACCCCTCGAGTCCCAGAACGTAATTTTCATTGTAATTTTGGTAGTCCATTAGACGATTTCAATTAATATAAGCAATATTTTATAGATATGACCTGTTTAGTATCCTTGTCCACTAGTTAATTTGGTATATTAAGTTAGTTTTCATAATTTTATGGGTATCAACGGACAATTATATAGAGCAAAGGAAAGATCTGGGCGTGACAGGGTTAATGGTCCACAAAAATGAGTAATAAGTATGAGTATAGCATCTAATGTCACTGTTTCTAACTAACTGTTTCTTCTAAGGGTCCATAGTCCCTAGTGTTCTAATAGTCCATAGTATTCTAATAGTCCATAGTTTTCTCTGGTCCTAGTGTTTTAATAGTCCGTAGTCTTCAAAGTCATAGTATTCTCTGGTCCTAGTGTTCTAATAGTCATAGTCTTCTCTGGTCCTAGTGTTCTAATAGTCCATAGTATTCTAAGTCATAGTATTCTCTGGTCCTAGTGTTCTAATAGTCCGTAATGTCACTGTTTCTAACCTTCCTCAGACAACGGACCACTGTGCACCACCCCTCACTACCACTACTCCATCAGTGAGGCCGCATCCCCAGGCACACACCTCCTCCAGGTCACCGCCTCTGACCCTGACCTGACCTCCAAGCCTCAGTACTATCTCACAGGTCAGGGAGCCGGAATGTTCGCCTTAAATGTCAACACCGGTACACTCAGCACGGCTAAACCGCTGGACAGAGAGTCTTTTCCGCACTACACGCTGACGGCTACTGTGCGGGATGGCGACCATTTGGACTGGGAGTGTGAGTGTGAGGTGAAGATTGAAGTGACGGATGTGAATGACAACGCGCCTGTGTTCAGCATGTCGAGCTACAGCATCAATGTCCCGGAGAACTCGCCTGAAAATCTCCTCCTGCTTAAAGTTCATGCTGTGGACCCTGATCAAGGTAAGCTGTGGGAAATTATCCTATTAAAGAGGTTACATAAGAACATAAGAAAAAAAGGAAGCTACAAGAAGCCGTGAAATGTACACGTGGTAGTTCCTGTTACTGATATTCTAGTGACTATTTTTGTAGGGTTGTCAGCACAGAATTCTCCTTGAAATGATAATTAATTAGAATAGTTTTTCATTGTTTCTGTTCTGTTATTTGCAACACCATGAAGGACATCTAGATTGAAATATTTCATTATGTAATGAGCTACCTAGAAGTTTTATCATAATACGTAGTTGTACAAAATCATCACCCGTCGCTTTAGAAACACATTAATATATTGTATCGTGTGGTATTGTATGTTGTATTATGTATTGTTAGATTGTATATTTTATTACTGTATTTTTCCATCGTCCTCCAGGAATGAACCGTAAAGTGACGTACGACCTTGAAGGCGACGACATCTTTGTGCTGGACGGCCAGACGGGCATCCTGAGTGTGACGGCTACGCTGGACCGGGAGGCCAGGGCCATGTACAACCTCACCCTCACGGCCACGGACCACGGCTCCCCATCCTTGGCCTCCCGGACCAACATTCTAGTGCTGGTGTCCGGTGAGCCATTGACACTCATACCTTTGAAGCATTTCTCTTATTTCTATTCTCTATAATGAACCTTTCTCTTATTTCCAATTGTCAATCATCATTTATCAAGAATAACTCACAACTTCTAGGCTCTTGCCAGTCCAAGTTAGAGGAAGGAAGGAATTATAATTTTAATGATATAGATTATTTTTATTTTTATTCAGCCTCTAAATAAATTTAATGTAACAGAAACTTTATAAAAAGAATTCATCTGTTCCTATACAAACAACGCCTGAATTCTAGCTTATTTCTCATGTATTATTTTGCTCAACCCAAGTGTCAGGGCTTGCAGTGTCAGGGCTTGCAGTGTCAGGGCCTCACTGCAGCCACACAAAGTTTTAACCACGCTTTTGAGTTCTTGAATATATCTTTTGTCTCTTCTTAATTTATTTTTGTCTCTTCTTAATATATCTTTTTTGTCTTCTTAATATATCTTTTTGTCTCTTCTTAATATATCTTTTTTGTCTTCTTAATATATCTTTTTTGTCTTCTTAATATATCTTTTTGTCTCTTCTTAATATATCTTTTTTGTCTTCTTAATATATCTTTTTGTCTCTTCTTAATATATCTTTTTGTCTCTTCTTAATATATCTTTTTGTCTCTTCTTAATATATCTTTTTGTCTCTTCTTAATATATCTTTTTGTCTCTTCTTAATATATCTTTTTGTCTCTTCTTAATATATCTTTTGTCTCTTCTTAATATATCTTTTTGTCTCTTCTTAATATATCTTTTTGTCTCTTCTTAATATATCTTTTTGTCTCTTCTTAATATATCTTTTTGTCTCTTTTTAATATTTTCTTCTAATATATCTTTTTGTCTCTTCTTAATATATCTTTTTGTCTCTTCTTAATATATCTTTTGTCTCTTCTTAATATATCTTTTTGTCTCTTCTTAATATATCTTTTTGTCCTTCTTAATATATCTTTTTGTCTCTTCTTAATATATCTTTTTGTCTTCTTAATATATCTTTTTGTCTCTTCTTAATATATCTTTTTGTCTCTTCTTAATATATCTTTTTTGTCTTCTTAATATATCTTTTTTGTCTTCTTAATATATCTTTTTGTCTTCTTAATATATCTTTTTGTCTCTTCTTAATATATCTTTTTGTCTCTTCTTAATATATCTTTTTGTCTCTTCTTAATATATCTTTTTGTCTCTTCTTAATATATCTTTGTCTCTCTCCTTACTAGATGAGAACGACAACCCGCCAGAGTTTGCCAGCCACACCTACTACACCACCGTGAACGAGAACGCAAACATCGGCACTGACATTGTCCGAGTGCTGGCCACCTCACGAGACTCCGGAAAGAACGCTGAAATAACCTATTCAATAATTGGAGGGAATGAACACAGGAAGTTTACCATCCACCCTAGAACAGGTGTGTGTGTGTGTGTGTGTGTGTGTGTGTGTGTGTGTGTGTGTGTGTGTGTTTACCTGGCATTGATATACAGGTAATGAATTATAGTACTAGTGGGTTCCCATCTCAATTTCATTTGATCTATCTTGGCTTTAAACTCCTGAATACTCTTGGCTTAGACTTGGCATTAGACATTTAACCTAGCAGTAGATTTTTTCTTACACCCATCCATTTTCTGTCCATCTTACTAATGCAAGAGTTATATTTTGTTATGTTATTGCAGGTGTTATGTCATAGATTATATTTTATTTTGTTGTGTTATTTTATGTTATTTTGCAGGTGTTGTGTCCATACGCGACAGTCTGGACTACGAACGGGCATACTCCTACCAGCTAACGATCCAGGCAACGGACGGCGGGGAACCACCCCTGTCCAACCACGCCACCGTCAACGTCACCGTCACGGACATCAACGACAACGCTCCCATCTTCATCCAGAGCTCCTACTCCGTCAAGGTCAACGAGGCGGCCATCATGGGCGAGGAACTCATACAGGTAATTATCTTTTTTTTCTTTTTATTTACATTACAAAGGACTGGCCAAGGGTTAAAAAAAAAAGGGGGGGTAACAAAAAGTCTTAGTTGTCAGTCCTTATAAAGAAGACAGTAAGAGAATAAAGAAAGGGGGTGGGCCAATTTAGAGACATGTCATTTTTATGTGTGTATTTATGAGATCTATCTGTGTATCCATCTCTTGTGCTCATAAGAGGAACTCCCACAAAGGAATGCCCGTGACAGAAAAGTCTCTATTTATTTTGTCTGCATCTCATCCTTACATGCTCACCCTGTCATTCTTTTCTCTCCCCTTGCTCTTACATGCTTCAACACTTCATATTGATCATTGGATGAGAGTTGCTAACACCATTATATGAAATCTTCAGGTGGTGGCCAGCGACATGGACAGTCTTGCCAACGGGAGAATCGTCTATGACATCGCCAGCGGAGACTCGGAGCGCCAGTTCAAGATCAACCGAGCGTCCGGCTGGGTGACCGTGGCGGCGCCGCTCGACCGGGAGTCACTGTCGCGCTACACCCTCGAGATAGTGGTGATGGATCACGGCATTCCCCAGCGCTCCGCCTCCGTGTTCCTGGACGTGCGGGTGACCGACGCCAACGACAACCCTCCGCTGTTTGTGGAGACCAATCACACGGCCTATGTCCAGGTACTGTACCAGGGAGCATGACGGGTTGGTGGTTGATTTTCTTTACTTTGTTTTTCTATTAAACCTAAAAACATAAGAAAATAAGGAAGCTACAAGATGCCATGAGACCTATACGTGGTAGTTCCTGTAATGGGGTTTGTTGATTTGGCAAACTTAGTATTAGTATGTTGCTTTAGGTGTCAAATCTCAGCTGTGCCCCCCCACCCCCCCCCCCATTCTATATAAACTACCCTGCACCAACTAACTCGGTCCCATACACACCTTACACCTTCCTGGATGCAAAGTCCCCTGTGACTCCCTGCCTCCGTGACTGTTTGTTTGTTTGTTTAGAGGATAATGCCTCAGAGCCATAGTGATCTACCGCTGCAGCATATTAGTGTTGACCGAAGCCAGCACCCCGGGAGGGGGATCACAAACCCCCGGTTAACACCCGGTACCCATTCACTGCTGGGTGGACAGGGGCTCGGGTTTTAAGAAAGACCACCCATCTATCTTTGCTCCGCCCGGGGATCGAACCCGGGACTTCTCGGTTGTGAGCCGAGCGTGCTAACCACTACACTACGGAGTACTGTTTATTTTTTCTATTTTTTTTTCCACCATTATTTATTCCTCTTTTTCCTCTCCCTTTCTCTCAATATTCTCTCCATCTCTCTTAACGGGGTTTGTTGATTTAGCAAACTTACATGTAAACAAACTCTCCATCTTTACAGGAGGACAAACCCGAGGGTCATCTGATATTCAAGTTTGAGGTGAAAGACGACGACGATTACGGTAACGACAATGACGATGGATACATGAATGGCGGTCCCTTCACGTTTGAGATTCACTCGGGCAACAGCAACAACGCCTTCCGGATCACACAGGACGGGGAACTGTGCACGGCCACCAAGTTCAACCACAAGATCAGGGAGCAGTACCGCCTGCAGATCCGAGTGTACGACAACGGACATCCCCCGCTCTTCTCCGAGACCTGGATTGACGTCAAGGTGGGTATCGGTGGAATGCTTTACAAGGATATTAGAACACAGTCATTATTAATCTGTATTTTTTATGAGTTTTTAATTCTTCCCTATTGTTAAGTATCGGTTGAATGCGTTACAGATGATATGAGGAACTTTCTGAAAAGCTAATGCCACCAGATGTCTCTAGCGCTGTCACTTCTTCTGCACTTTGAGCCTGAATGATCTATCAATTACCCTAAATTTCCTGTGCTTCTTCGGGGCATATCAGAATTCAATACGAAAACTGAAACAGTTCTTAATAAAAATGTAGTTTAGTCAAAGTGCAAATTGAAGTGACAGCGCTAGAGACATCTGGTGGCGATAGCTTTGAAAGTTCCCCATAAGAAAAAATTATTGAGCTCCACTTTTTATTTGAGTTTTTTAATTCTGCCCTATTGTGTTTAATGTTTCAGTAATTATAAAATGGGCTTTATTTTCTATACTCAGATGTGTGGGAAATAGGGAAACCTTTATAGTGTGGGGCAGGTATATCTAGCTTCTTTCCTGTGAATACAGGAGTGAGGCAAGGGTGCGTCCTTGCCCCATCACTTTTCAACGCTTGTATAGACTGGGTATTGGACAAGGTTGTAGATCAAAGTGATTGTGGAGCATCCGTCGGCAACACCAAGATCACTGATCTAGTTTTTGCCGATGATGCAGTAATCTTTGCTGAGTCGCTGGAGGTCCTGGTGATGGCTCTCGAGGCGCTGCACGAGGAGGCAAAGCCTTTGGGACTTGAGGTCTCCTGGCTCAAGACCAAGGTCCAGGTGTTTGGAGACTTACTGAAGGAGATGGAGCAGGAGATGGATTGGAGATGAAGCAGTACAGTCTGTTCATGCATGTGGCGAGGACATTGAGATCTTGGAAAGTTTTACATACCTTGGTAGCGCAGTCCATAATGACGGCGGGTCACGTCAAGAAGTCTTACGACGGATTGGCATAGCCCACGGTGTTATGGACTCGCTCAGCGGGAGTATTTGGCGTTGTCGGTACCTGTGCAGGAGGACAAAGATCCGGATCTTCAAATCGCTTGTGATCCCTGTCTTACTCTATGGTTGTGAGACATGGACACTAAATAGTGACTTGAAGAGACGAATCAATGCCTTTGGTAATAAGTCTTCGCAGAATCATGGGGTATCGCTGGGATGATTACGTGTCAAATCAGTGATTGCACCGTGAGACTGAATCGAGGCCTATTACGTCAGCGCCAACTTCGGCTATATGGGCATGTGGCACGCTACCCTGAAACCGATCCTTCCCATCGGGTTGTACAGGTTGAAGTTCCCAAACTCGGCATCCCAAGACTCGGCAACACCCAAGACTCGGCTATGGTTCCGGATTTTCCAAAACACGGCAGAACACTCAAAACACGGCGCGTAGTTGCCGGGTCGGCCGCTAGGTGCCACCACACTAGGCTGCTTGGTTTCTCCCGCTGATTTGTTTGTTGTTATTGTTCAGTGGTGTTGTGACTGTAGAGTTGTGTACACTGTTATTTTGTGTACTTCTACAGGTCTGTTATTGGTATTATGGCTCCCAAACGTCCAGGAACACCTACTGGTGGAAGTGAAAAGAAAAGGAAGAACAATGTGTTAACTATTTCTGAGAAAATTGACCTTTTGAAGAAGTTGGATGGCGAAATGATTTTTTTCATGTGATTTTCATGCTTTTTTTCCCCTTAATATATCTACGTTCTAAAAGTCGGAAAATTCCATTACTCGGCTCGGCGCTGGTCCCGAGGTTGCAGTTTGGGAACTTCAACCTGTATCTGTAAGAGATAATCCGGCGTGGAGGAGGCCAAGGGGGCACCCACAAGGCTCGTGGCTGGGGCAAGTTGATGTTTCTTGTCGAGAGCTGCTTGGTATGGGAACTCGCGCGTGGTGACCCCCGGGAGTGGCGTCGTAGGGTGGGCGAGGCGACGCGCCCCCCGGCGTATGCCCCCAATGATTGATTGATTTATAGGGTCACTTAATTTTTTTTTTCACGCCTCACCCTGGATCAATTATAAACAAAATGGGCTTTATTTTCTATACTCAGATGTGTGGGAAATAGTGGTCAAAGTATTCTCTGTAAATTGTCTCTATTCTCAAATGTGTGGGAAATGGGCTTTGTTTTATATTCTCAGATGTGTATGTGTGGGAAATAGTGGTCAAAGTATTCTCTGTACATTATTCCTATTCGCAGGTGTGTGGGAAACAGTGGTCAAAGTATCCTCTCTACATTTCAGATCATCGAGGAGTCCCGCTACCACCCCGTCGTGTTCCCGTTGGAGGTGACGGTGTTTGTGCACACGTGGGAGTACGAGGGAGGCGTACTCGGCAAGGTGAAGGCGGCCGACGAGGATCCTTACGACGCGCTGACCTACTCCATCACCAGCGACCTGCGAAGCATGAGCGAACTGTATTTGAAATCAACCCTCGCGATGGAACCCTGTCCGCTCTGGATGGTTTGGAGGAAGGGAAGTACACTGTGAACATATCGGTTACTGATGGGAAGTTTACGACATTCAGTAAGGCGGACGTCGACGTTATTAATGTGACGGAAGAGATGGTGAAGAGCTCCGTCATTATTCAGCTTGGAGGAGCCAGCCCAGAGGAGTTCCTGTTGTCATACCGGCGTAGCTTCCACAGGGCAATCAAGAATCTTCTCAATGCAAAATCCCGTGACGTCATCATCCTCAGTCTACAGGATAACACTAGCAGGTTCCGCCGAGACACCAGGAAGAAGCCGTACCAGAAGTCATCGTACCGCCAAGGGGATCTGGATGTCCTGTTCGTCGTCCGTAAATCCATGGATGATTTCTACCCCAGGAATTTGGTACGGAAGAAGATCTACTCCGGCCGGCAGACGTTAGAGTCGGTCCTTGCTTTGCGTGTGATGGGTGTGGTAGAGGACGAATGCACAGACGCCACCTGTGAGCACGGCCGCTGCGAGGAGCACGTTGTTTTGGACGACGAACAGGTGAACATCATCACCGACACGCTCAGCTTTGTATCCCTCCACCACCACCACGAATCCAAGTGTCACTGCACCATTGGCTTCTCCGGCATTCGGTGTAACATTGTGGACAACCAGTGTGCCCATACCCCGTGCCCAGCCTTCAAGACCTGCATGCCCGACGCCTCCAGGCTCGGGTACATGTGTCTGTGCCCGGATGGCTTGGTGGGGCTGGAGTGTCACCAGAACAAGTCAAGCTGTATTGGGGATAACACGAGGCCAGATTGCTACAGTCCCGTCTCTCCCATGTCGTTCAAAGGGAAAAGCTACGCCCAGTACCTGCTTCACAACCCTATTAACCGTCACTTCTCACTCTCCCTCTGGTTCCGCACGCTTCACCCGTCAGGAAATCTCATGTTCACTGCGGGAAGAATAGACTACAGCGTCCTGGAGGTAAGTTGTGTGCTTTCATTAAGTTCTGGGAGTTAAGTAATGTCTGTTTTGTCTTGGTAATGAAATGTAATGTTAGGGATTAATGGTGGTTAGGGAACTTTCAGATATGGCAGAGTTAGAAGTACGGCCTTGACTAGATTTGGTGGTCAGGACACGACAGTAACAATGAAATATAGCTGCATGGAAAATTACAGATGTATTTTTTATAAACAGAATCATCTAAATTTCAAATACACAAAAAAAAATAGATGGGCATTACAACTTTTTTATTCTCTTCAAAAACACAAAAAAATAGATGGACATTACAACTTTTTTATTCTCTTCAAATACACAAAAAAATAGATGGGCATTACAACTATTTTATTCTCTTCAAAAACACAAAAAAATAGATGGGCATTACAACTTTTTTATTCTCTTCAAAAACACAATAAAAATAGATGGGCAACTTTTTTATTCACTACAACTTTTTATATTTTTTTTATTATTTTGTATTCACCTTTTTTCATTTTATTCCCTGTAGCTGAAAGGCGGGCGTCTACACTACCGCTGGGACCTTGGCAGCGGCGAGGGGTTTGTGGTGGTGACGACGCTTCAGGTGGACGACGGACGCTGGCACCACGTGAAGCTGGAGCGTTACGGCAGCACGGCGGACCTCGTGTTGGACGGCCACCATCGCGTGCACGGCTCCTCCCCCGGCTCCTCCGACCTCCTCAACCTGGAGACCCCACACTTGTACATCGGGGCGGAGGTGCGGCCTTGGGCGGGGGCGCAGGATCCCCGGCAAGGCCTCGTGGGGTGTATAGACGACCCTAAAGTGGACGACATTCCCCTGCCGTTAACGCACTCGACGTCCTCCAAGGCTGCGTCGCTCACCCGCCTCACCCATGTCGTGCCGCTCTGCCAGGAGACACTCAAGCCCCCGGGTGTGTGCGGGTCGCTTCCCTGCCTCAACGGGGGAACCTGTGAGGAGCACGGACCATCTTTTATCTGCCAGTGTCATCAGCGGTTCCAAGGCTCGCGCTGTGAGATCGACTCCAACCCGTGTGCGTCGTCTCCGTGCCTCAACAGCGGGTATTGCGTGAACGAGGGCAGCCGGTACATGTGTGAGTGTCCCGCGCACGTGTCTGGTCCTCGCTGCCAATACATGTACTGTAACCCCAACCCGTGTCTCAACCGTGGGGTGTGTGAGGAGGGCATCAACGGACCCATCTGTAAGTGCAAAGGGTTCACCGGCCCTAACTGCACTATAGACATCAATGAGTGCGCCACCAACCCGTGCCACAACGGAGGCTCGTGCATCAACTCGTACGGCAGCTTCCGGTGCATGTGTCCCACCAACACCACGGGAATGTACTGCCAGGAGGTCCAGGGAGCCTTCCTCAACATTGGCCTGGAAGAGGTGAGTCAACTAAGTATCCATTTACTGGTATTTCGGTCAATTAAGTATCCATTTACTGGTATTTTATTTATTCTATCGACTGCATAGGTTTGGCTAAAGGGCCTTGGGTTTTAGTTTTCAAATAGAGTATTGATAGTCTTATTATTAGTTATGTAATCGATTACAGCGTCCTGGAGGTAAGTTGTATGCTTTTATTAAGTTCTGGGAGATAAGTAATGTCTGTTTTTTCTTAAGCTACATTGAATTACAGCTGCTAGGGAAATTATAGATATATTTTTTATTATTTATTATATTATTGTTAGTTTAGGGATGGCTTTATGAATAGAAGTGTGGGGCAGGTGTATCCGGCTTCTTTCCTGTGAATACAGGAGTGAGGCAAGGGTGCGTCCTTGCCCCATCACTTTTCAACGCTTGTATGGACTGGGCATTGGACAAGGTTGTAGATCAAAGTGATTGTGGAGCATCCGTCAGCAACACCAAGATCACTGATCTTGTTTTTGCCGATGATGCAGTAATCTTTGCCGAGTCGCTGGAGGTCCTGGTGATGGCTCTCGAGGCGCTGCACGAGGAGGCAAAGCCTTTGGGACTTCAGGTCTCCTGGCTCAAGACCAAGGTCCAGGTGTTTGGAGACTTACTAGATGAAGCAGTACAGTCTGTTCATGCATGTGGTGAGGACATTGAGATCTTGGAAAGTTTTACATACCTTGGTAGCGCAGTCCATAATGACGGCGGGTCACGTCAAGAAGTCTTACGGCGGATTGGGATAGCCCACGGTGTTATGAACTCGCTCAGCAGGAGTATATGGCGTTGTCGGTACCTGTGCAGGAGGACAAAGATCCGGATCTTCAAATCGCTTGTGATCCGTCTTACTCTATGGTTGTGAGACATGGACACTAAATAGTGACTTGAAGAGACGGATCAATGCCTTTGGTAATAAGTGTCTTCGAAGAATCATGGGGTATCGCTGGGATGATTACGTGTCAAATCAGCGATTGCACCGTGAGACTGAATCGAGGCCTATTACCTGCATAGTCCGTCAGCGCCAACTTCGGCTATATGGGCATGTGGCACGCTACCCTGAAACCGATCCTTCCCATCGGGTTGTATCTAAGAGACAATCCGGCATGGAGGAGGCCAAGGGGGCGCCCACAAGGCTCGTGGCTGGGGCAAGTTGATGTTTCTTGTCGAGAGCTGCTTGGTATGGGAAAGGAGCCTGCATGGGAACTCGCGTGTGGTGACCCCCGGGAGTGGCGTCGTAGGGTGGGCGAGGCGACGCGCCCCCCGGCGTATGCCCCCCAATGATTGATTGATTTATGAATAGAGAGATAGATCATGGCCGTCGTGTACAGTGTTCATTGTGTCCATCCATCATACATTTACTGGTATTTTATTTATTCTATCCATTGCATTGGTTCGGCTAAATGAGAAATTATGAATAGGTGATAGAACATTTTAAGAATTTTAGGTGTAGGGAAAATCGCCAGTATTAGTACCAAAGAAGATCTGTGAGAGGGTTCAATGGAGGAGTTCCCAGTCCTCAATATTATCTTTTTTGCCCTGTACAGCTCGTGGGAATATACACACTGATTTTATTACAATGTACACTGATTTAGGTATGGCTTTATGAATAGAGATAGATCATAGCCATCGTTTAGCTATAGTCTATTGTTTTTAACAGGCGAAAATTCCATGCTATCATAAAGTCTCCTACAAAAAATTATGCCTATGTTTACCTGATAATATGGTTAACTATGATCAAATACAGCTGAAATTTAGAAGAAGCGTAGTATTAACTTCTGGCATCAAATATCAGTCGGTAGGCAGCTAGTGGGCAGGATTTTTTGCCTCGTTAAAAAAAAAAGACTAGTGTTTATTAGAACATAAGAACATAAGAAAGCTACAAGAGGTCGTGAGGCCTACACGTGGTAGTTCCTGTTACCTAACACTACCTATATCCACCTTTCATCCCCATCCATGAACCTATCTAGCCCCCTTTTAAAGCTCCCTAATGACTGCACTAACTACCTGTCTACTGAGTCCACTCCATTCATTCACCACCCTATTTGTGAACCAGTTTTTCCCTATTTCCTTTCTAAATCTACGCCCTTCCAGCTTGAATCCGTTACTTCTTGTTCTACCCTGGTTAATAGCCTTAAGAACTTTTCCTACCTCTCCTTTATTAAATTCCTTTATCCACTTAAAAATTTTATCAGATCGCCCCTTACTCTGCGTCTCTCGAGTCTTATTGTGTCCGTCCCTGCAGATCATCTACATCGTGATCGGCATCGTGGCCGTCATCGTCCTCGGCCTGGCCATCGTGCTGGCCATGCACTGCCGGGAGCGCCGAGCCTCGCGCCGCCGCCACCTACTCGAGCAGACCAACCACGTAATCCTCAAACCCAAGAACACAGACAACCACAACATCTACAAAAGAAATTCTAAAATGAGTAACTTGGAAGCATCCCAGGTAAACTTTTCTTTTTTTACAACTATTATTAAGCGCCCACCCAAGACATACTTCATGGTGTGTGCTTTTTGAGTGTGTGCGCGTGTGCCTTTGAGTGTGTGTTCCAAGTGTAATCATGAAGTAGTTTAACAGTTACTACATCTTATCTTTCAGCAGTGGTTATGCAGTAGTATACACTTGCGATCAAGAAAGAATTAAAAACCTCAATACTATCAGTAATGGATTATACCATACGTGTAATAGACATATACTGCATACGCTTTCTCGTTACTTTAGTAGCATTTGCAAATATTTTCACACATTTGAGATAGTTATGAGTAGTCCACTGCTAGATTTGCTTTAATATCTCACTGTATCTGCATTTTAGTTTTTGTGTGTGTTTACAATAGAAGCTATGCATGTGCCATTATTGGTTTTAAAGAATTATTTTCACTTGCACTTCTATTAGTTTTGAGGATTAGTTGTGTTTCTAGATTGGCACACTAACATTCAGGGACTCGGCTAGCCTTCAGGGTATCCCATCAGTCTCTGGTTACTATAAGGAGCCTGTTGCATCACCATCAAAAGCATCTTACCAAGCTCGTGTATTTTTTAGTGTGTGAGTTTGGAGTGAATTTGATGAGCAGTGAAGATGCTTTTGATGAACTCATGTAACAGTTGTCCTGTTTTTTATGATGACAAACAATATTTTGATGGCTTACCCTTCCTCCAGAGCAGCCCAGACAGGTGTTGTATGTTGTGTTGCTGTGCCTGACTGTGGTGTTGGCTTGTATGTGTTGCAGAATCCGCACGGTTGCACGCCTCGTCCCGACTCCTACCCCACTAGTCCTAGCGAACCCGCCTACATGCCGCTAAACAACTTTGACACCATCCGTAGCTACGGCTCCGCAGGGGACGAGCTTGAAAATCTCCCCCAATACTCCCGGGAGTTTGTCCAAAACATATCCAAGCCCAACAGCCTGTACCACCACCACACACCCCAGATTAACCCCCTGGGCCTGGCAGCCCTCCGCGGCTCCACTCTGGGCTCCACCCTAGGCTCCACCGTGAGCTCCACGCTGGGCTCTGCCTTGTGTTCCCCCGCCACAGCCTCCGCCGCTGATCATGAAAGCTTGCATAAGCCCTGGAAGGATGCACTTGCACATAACTTGAAGGACACCTACTATGAGAATAACAAGATTCAGAATGGTTTGTATTCACCGCCTTGTTGTAACGCCTCATTAAGGGGCACTCTATAAACCAGGGGGTTTATTGCTGTATAAACCAGTGGGTTTATTTTGTATAAACCAGTGGGTTTATTTCTATATAAACCAATGGGTTTATTTCTGTATAAACCAGTGGGTTTATTGCTGCCTTCTCTATGATTTAATCATTCATTCATTCATTCATTTTTACCTAAGTTGAGTTTTTTCAAAGGACTTTATATTTTACCTTGATAGGGTCACAGAATTCTGGAGAACTAGCATTTCTTGTTTAGCGTGCAAACCCTTCACCGCCCACAACACCGCCCCAAACATTAGTACAAGTCACCAAAACATAAATAAAAATCTAAAACTTAAAAAAAAAAAAAAAAAAGTATTTCGATATTTTTTCATAATTATCGCGAATCCATCACCCAGAGTGACTTTTTGGACCACAATTATAATTTCAATATACCGAGGCTGGGGTTACGGTACCCTCTGTCTGTTATTTGCTTGAAAAGTCACAACATTCTGGTGCAGCGCTTCCACAACTCACAACTTGACACCAACAAAGTCCTCTTTTGCATGAAAAAAATGTTCATATTTATTTATACACTTAAGTTTTTTATTTATTTAATCCTTTTGACATCTCATAAATCTCCCTGAGAGAAAGGATAATTCTGTCCACTCATCCTCTTCTTCCTACACATTGACTTTACTCACTCCATGCCATTAATAAGACAGTGAGAGGATTAACTACATCACTTTGGTGGCAGAAATCTCCCCCATCGCCCACATCCATTCACTTTAATCACCCCCAACACCTCGCCTCCACCACCCTCACACGCCTGTACCACCTCACCACCACCATAAGGCATCATCTTATTATCATCATCATCTTTTATTTTACCCCCAAACCCCGCCTCCCCCCCTTCACGCCTCACCACCACCTCACCACCACCATCACCGCATCATCTTATTCCCGGCAGATATAAAATTCCGCCACAATGAGTACATGAGCCTCAAGAAGCTAAGTGTTGACAGCAGCACCCGGGATGACTCCAGTGTGCGCTCGGGTACCTCGGTGGATGACTTGCCAGGTGAGCAAACACACAAACACACCGAGGAAGATACGGTTTAAAACACTTTGACTAAAACACTTTGACGGCTTCTGGCATGTTTGTTTTTAACTGCTGAGGATTTTTTTTTTCTTTTAGTATCAATCACATAACTGCTTTGTTTGTCACTAATCCCGTGAGCTGTTGGAACCATGAGTCAGTTGAGGACGTGATGAGATTCAAGGAGATTTAATGTGGTTATATATCATGAAAGGTCCACATAAGAGATAAACAAGATCATAGTTCATTTCTATGGTCTTTATTTCTAGTTCATGTGATTAAGAACGGAATATTTTGTTCCGAACCATTAGTAACGTTGTGTGTCAGTCATGGGTCATGGGTCATGGTCGTTCCTCCCGGCACAGCCTCATGGGCAAGTGGCAAACAAAGTGAACATTAATTTTGTAGATTTATGTGAATTCTTTCATCGACACTGAATTTAGTTTTATTCTGTGTGGCTGTTTTGCATGATGTTTGCCTTGTGTGTTATTGCCTTGGTGTGCCTTGATGGATGTGCATACGTCACTGTATTGCTGATTCAAGTCTGTGCAAGCAGTCAAAGTGCTGATGGCTGTGTTCATGAATGTATTGGCATGAACTTTCTAAATTTCAAGGCTTAGAAAAGGTGATTTTGTAACATTGGTTGTGATTATTACATCAAAACTTTGAGAACACAAATGTACCACAAATGGTATATGATGTTTTGTATTGAAATGTTCAGATTCAGATAACTGAAGCTGAAGATAATGTAGATGAATGTGTGAGTGGAGTGTGTGGGAGTGCAGCAAGAGTTTGTGTGGAGTGGCTGTGAGTGTCTCCTCATGGTGCAAAGAGTGTTTGGTATTTTATATAAGTTCTGTAAACAATTAACTGCAGATTGATTATTCTCGTTGTCATGGAAATAACCAATTACAGCTTAAATTTGATATGTATTTGTGGTGAAGCAGCAACAGAGAATGGTGTGTTCATGCCCTGTCTCTTATTGAAGGTCAAAGCTTTAGGGTTATGGACTGTCACATTAAGGCACGCAGTCCAGGAACCTTTGAATTACTGGTCACGCAGATAACATTAATCCCTTTAACCCCTTCACGTCCAGATCTTTCCTTTGCCATAGAAAAAATGTACGTATGTTGTCGAGCCATAAAATTACGAAAAGTAACAATATACCAAATTAGTTAGTGGACAAGGATACTAAACAGGTCATGTCTATAAAATATTGCTTATATTCACTAAAAATCGTCTAGTGGTACCCAAATTACAATGGAAATTACGTTCTGGGCCTCAAGGGGTTAATTACTTTAAATAAGTTATTTCCCTCTGTGCTGCATCACCACACAACCTAAACTATCACTATTGCCATGTCCTGTACCTGACTAACCCTCGTCTGGTGTGTGTGTGTGTGTGTGTGTGTGTGTGTGTGTGTGTGTGTGTGCAGGCTACCACTGGGATTGTTCAGACTGGGCAAGACCCTCCCAGAATCCACTTCCTAACATCATGGAAGTCCCTGGAGGTGAAGTGAGAGACTCCTCGTCCTACCACTCTAACGAGTCCAACGAGTCTGTGGTGGTGGAGGCTGCCAAGAGCCAGCCGCTCCTGCCGCCAGGTGGGTGATGTGCGGGGGAGCCTGGGTGCCCTGTGCCCTGTGCCCTGCTGGTGTATGGTGCCCAGTGTTGATTCAGTGTTGTGCTAACTATTGAACTGTTTATCTATTGACTTAACTATTTTACTCACTATTGAACTATTTATCTATTAACTATGGATTCAGTGTTGTACTAACTATATAACTATTTATCTATTTCAACTATTTGACTGTACACGTACCATCATTTCACTGAGTAAGGATATTTTTTGGAACTTCCCGTAATCAAGTTTTTTTTATCATGAAATTTATCTGAAATAATTTATATTGACAATTAATTCTGATTTCTATATCACTTCTATATTTATATTTCTCTTTGAATCTTATTGGTCTTATGTTCATCCTGCATACATACATTCCTGTTATCCTCACTGTTATCCTTGACATGCCTCTTCTCAGGAACTACTGCGTGTAGGTCTCGCGGCCTCTTGTAGCTTCCTTATTTTCTTATGTAGACTGACTAAGGTGATGCGGCGACATAAGGGCTGTTGGGGGGGAATTAAAACAAGAAAGTTATCAAACAAACAAAAGAAACAACACCCCCAAAAAATAATCAAACTATAAAATAAATTATGATAAAAATACCCACCCCAAAAAAAAATAATAACAATATTAATAATAATAATAGTTACCAAACAAAAACAAAAAATAAGCCAAAAAAGTATATATCAAACAAAACAAAAAACTAAAACTCCCTGAATCCCTGAAACTTCCCTGAATAGTAATCTTTTTTAAATCCCATATTTTAGCAATTTTTTTTAATCTCATATATATCTTCTTTTAATCCCATATTTATTTTATTATCCTTGACCTGACCTTGACCTTGCCTGCCTCTTCTCAACTACAGTGCAAGGACCCGTTGACCCCGGCCGTGACATGGAGACGCTGCCGGCGGACGAGCTCATCAGCGAGTGCGACACAGACCTCGAGTTGGAGTCCCGACCCGACCTGGACACCTCGCAGCTCCTGGAAGCCAACTCGGACGCCGGGGCCGAGTCCGACGCCTCCCTCTTCACCCCACAGCCACACAGGTCAGTTAAGAATAATACTAATAATAATAATAGTCATTTTATTCTCACCGGAAGAAGAATAAATTAAGAGAAAAATATAGAGAGAAAAACAAAGACAGACAGTGAGAGAGACAGACAGACAGAGAAAGAAAGAAATAGAGAAAAAAGAGAGACAGACAGACACAGACAGGGAGAGAGACAGACAGAGAAAGAAAGAAATTAAGAGAAAAAAAGAGACAGACACACAGGGAGAGAGACAGACAGACAGAAAGAAATTAAGAGAAAAAGAGAGATAGACAGACACAGACAGGGAGAGAGACAGAGAGAAAGAAAGAAATTAAGAGAAAAAAAGAGACAGACAGACACACAGGGAGAGAGACAGACAGAGAAAGAGAGACAGACAGACAGAAAGAAATTAAGAGAAAAAAAGAGAGATAGACAGACACAGACAGGGAGAGAGACAGACAGAGAAAGAAAAAAATTAAGAGAAAAAAAGAGACAGACAGACACACAGGGAGAGAGACAGACAGAGAAAGAGAGACAGACAGACAGAAAGAAATTAAGAGAAAAAAAGAGAGACAGACAGACACAGACAGGGAGAGAGACAGACAGAGAAAGAAAGAAAGAAATAAATTAAGAGAAAGGTGAATGTAGGTGGTTAGTAATAATAAGAGAAGAGTTAATAATAATAATAATAATAATAATAATAATATGGAAAATGGAGGGTAGTGTAATTTTATTCTCACCCGAAGACATACAGGAAAAACACCACAATATAATATACAGCCATGGCAAAGGAGCAACATTAAGGGCAAGGAGTAGAGTAAATAAGAACATCACAGGATAGTAGGATGGGAGAGTAATATATATCAAATAAAGTAGTATTAAAGTAGAGCAGTAAAGTAGTAGTAAGAAAAGTATAGTTTAGA
This sequence comes from Chionoecetes opilio, assembly GCA_016584305.1. NCBI lineage: Eukaryota > Metazoa > Arthropoda > Malacostraca > Decapoda > Majidae > Chionoecetes > Chionoecetes opilio. The sequence continues at coordinate 98,818 of JACEEZ010011903.1, read as the reverse complement.
GTAATATAATATAAAAACAGGGAAGTGAATTGTCTAACTACCTAAGCAACTATCCATGATCTCATCCTCTTGAACGATAGATAAACGGACTAACTCAAATTTAAAAAGACTTGCACCTAACTACGCAACTCAAGTCTCAGTTTCAAGTCTCTAGTTTCCAGTAACACCTAACTATGCAACTCGAGTCTCGGTTTAAAGTCTCTATAGTTTTCAGTAACACCTAACTACGCAACTCAAGTCTCAGTTTCAAGTCTCTAGTTTCCAGTAACACTTAACTACGCAACTCAAGTCTCGGTTTAAAGTCTATAGTTTCCAGTAACACTTAACTACGCAACTCAAGTCTCGGTTTAAAGTCTCTATAGTTTCCAGTAACAATCAACGCATTAAGATCGGCCCGGCTGTAATGATGCTCTGAATACTATTACGTAGTTAGTTGATGTCTTTACAATCGCTACTTGTCCGTGGGTTTCCCTGTGACCATTTTTTTTTTACTTTCGGGTAATTGGTCCTTTTATAAACTGAATATTTTTATTATCATTTTATTTGTTATTTGATGGAAGTAGTGTCCTGTATTCTGTAAAATTTCAGTAGCTGACTCACCATTGCCTTTGATATCAGAGTTAAGAGTTGCTCAAGTAATAATTTGCATTGTAGTGGAATATATAATTTCAGTGTACTGTATTTATTTAGATCCCTTTCAAAATATAATGTTTACACTTCAAACCTACTTTCATGTTTTGGAAATGTGCAAGTTGCCAATGTTGTTATATACACTCAGTGCCAAAAAATATCAACTCTTTACCAGCTACAAAATACTCAAACAAAACATTACAATTTTTCTCATGGGAATAATTACCACAGCACACACAGCATCACTTATAATGCTTTAAAGCCCTTCACACATTCCATGGAACCACGATAGCACCAACAAGGCAATGTGTAGCATGATCCTGGTTATGGGTCCATCATGACCGATCGTGACGCACTCAGCCGAGGCCACAAAATGTTAGTGCATGCGCTAAAAATTTGGGAAGCTCCCCAATTTTTGTACCTAACGCTGCGCTATCGTTATCTATGTAGCAGCTTCGTGACGCTATCGTGATCGTCATATGTCTATCGTGACAAGTTGTTACGAGAAAAACCGTTACAGTGTGTCACGCCTACCAATATGCATAATGATTGATTGATTTAATGCCTAAAAAGATGAATGTGCCAGAATATGCATAATGAATGCATTACGATAAACGGAAGCGAGTCATGATAGAGCTAATAATTTTGACAATCATTAAACAGTTCACACTAATGCGTCATGATTGTCCAAGGAAGGCGCCACGATAACCCTAAGAATACGGAGATGGCGTCATGATAGAGTAAAGTATTGGTCACGATAGAGCAATGAATGTCTGGTGAGGCATGTTGGTATAGCTCTTGACGCTATTGTGATACGTTCGTGGCACTGTCGTGGTTATCATGGCTCTATTGTGACAACAAAATGGCCGTTAATTTTCCATTTGTGACGTAGTCTTATAGCCATCATAACTCCATCGTGACCATCTTACGACTGTCATGACACATACTTACAGGCAGCGTGACATTGTTGTGAGGCTATCGTGGTCAAATTTCACGATTGCGCCAATAATTAAATAAGTGGCGCTATCGTGGTATTATAATGGAATGTGTGAAGGAAGCTTAACTTGGTCCATAATAGAGTGCACATGGTTGCTTTGCCTGTGTCATTGCCTTGGCCACGCCTCACCCTCACAGCAGCCTCTCAGAGCACCACTGTGACTACTGAATCTAATTTGCTTCCTTTCCCTGCACTATATCACCCTTTTTTAAGCTGCAGTTGTTGCACATTTACTTTACCTTTGAGTTTTCAGTAAGTCTTGATGCACTGCTTTAGGTCATCCACCACCTCACTCTTCATTGCATGATTTGTTGATGTCCACATTTGAGTTGCACCTTCCATCACTTAATTTGACAGTACCTAAAATTGAGGATAAAAGCTTATGCATTACTTTCTTCCACCATGACCTGTGTTCTTCTGGACTGGCTGTCAAGGAGACACTTAAGTCCTTCACGGTGATGCACACACTCTGTACACCCACATTTTTCTCTCCAGATACGAGACTCACCCCAACCAATACCTTCCACACTACCAAATTGGCAGTGAAACAGAAACAGAAGATGAGAGAAGCAGGCTACTTAATACCCTTGATAATCCTTACAGCGTAGATTACCAGCCTGCACCGCCCATCAGTCACCTCCCCGAGGACCGCAACGGTGTCAGGTACTCTCCGTACCGCGTGCGTAGCAATCGCAGGCACGACACGGTGAAGCGTTTCAGTGAGTTTGGCGGAGACATGTCGGTGATCTCCGGTGTGGATGATGAGGAGGAGGGCGCGTCCCTCTGGGGAGGCGCGGCGTCCAATACGTCGGCATCAGACCTGGACAATGTCTGTGATATTGAGGACTCAGAAGTGAACTCAGAATTTGAAAATGACGATAAAGTCAAAAAGGCTAATTAAAAAACATTTATCTGAATTTGAAAATGATGATAAGGTCAAAAAAGTGAATTGAGAAACATTGACAATAAGCTCAAAACAATGTCAAAGCAAAGAAAATATGCATGAATTAATTGTCTGTGAGCTGGAAAGTGTTAGGAAATTAGTGCATTTGCCAGTCGAAAAGCGAAAAGGGAAAAAAGAGAATTCTTGCATGACAGCAATAGCCAGGGACAGAAACCTTGAAGAGTCTGTATTTCAGCTGCCATTTCTCAGTGCCTGTATGCCAAGTGAATACCGTAATTTTTCATATACTTTAAATATTTAATCTTCCAGTGTGCCTCGTATCCCAAGGTTTTCAGCAATTCAAACCATACATCTATTTCATTATTATTATCATTTGGTCTGAAAATGAATTGCAGGTTCCTTGGGCTTAAGTGCCAAGTTTTATTTTAGTGGCAAGAAGACTTCCTTGGTTTGAAATGCCAGAACAGTATAATAGACACACTTATTAGCAATGATCAAAACTCGGACTACTACTGATGGTGTCTCCTACAAATGCGTAGATTCATAAGGTCTCTGGTGCTATTGGAGAGAAGACGCAAACTCTGCCACGCAAACGTCTCCACAAGTTTGCTGGCTTGGAGTGACGAGTGTGTGAGAGCGTGTACGTACGTGTTTATATGTGTGTAAGTGTGTGTGAGAGCGTGTACGTACGTGTGTATGTGTGTAAATAAACAAACTGTATATAGTTTCTTATGTGTGTTCAACAGAATGTTTATATTTTTGCAGTGTGAACAGACAGGGTTAGATTATTCAGGTACGTTGTGCTGCCTGCAACGTCTGGTTATGTCGGCAGCAGTCACGACGGCTGATCATCACAACACGACTGGTGTGCATTCAAGAAGCATTTTAAACCTCTTATGTCCATTAGGTTTCATACCGAGTGCATTATATAAACATTATTTAGATTGATTAACAGTATTGCCTTAATCTATTTATTGATTTCCAACTTGATTTTAACTTAATTATACACTATTTTAATTTCCCATTAGATACATAAAAATAGTAAGATATCAATATTCCGTATATGCATTATTATTAACGTTTTTAATGTGTTGGGTCGTAACAGTACCTTAATGTGTTGGGTCGAAACAGTACCTTAATGTGTTGGGTCGAAACAGTACCTTGTCAGTGAGAGGCCGAGCACACACAGTAGGTTATGGAGGCTGCCCGGCGCATCAGGCGTGATCCTCCGAGTCCCAAGTGTCCTTCTGTAGAGCGGGAAAGGCAGGGTTGTTAAAAAATCATTCAGTATAAAGGCAGGGTTGTTAACAGGAAAGGCAAGGTAGTAACAGGAAAGGCAGGGTTGCTAAGAATCGTTCAGAAAATTGTCCGAGCTTCAGAAGTCACACCCGAGAACTCCTTTTTGCCAGCGTGTTGATTCTTGTTTTTGTTCTAAATAAAACCTGCTTCCAGATTCAGATTCAGAAATGTTGAGAAAGATTTGTGCGTGTGTACTTTAATCACAGATTGTCATTCATGTACGAGTCACTATAATTATGGATGAAAACTAAATTAGTGTTGTGTTTTGCAAGTAGAAACTGCAATCACATTCAGTATTTGGTAATAAGTTTTATTAGGCAGGTTGCATTTACTCACCTAGTCTGCGGTTAACAAAATCAGGATTAAACAGAAGAAAATGACATCACACCTCCAGCGTTTGTGGTCATTGTCGTTATAGTCTATTTTTTTTTATTAGGGTCAAAATGCACCAAGGAAGCCACGCCCCCTGCCTCCCCTTCTATTCTACGTGGCAGCTGATTGGTGGACTCCTCGTATCATCACTACCAATCACAATATCTTCACTACTTAACAGCGGCGTGACCACTGGACAGAGCAATCTTCACGACAAAGTGATATTTGATTTTGTTACCCTCTGTAGTGAAGATTGCTTTGTCCAGTGGTCACGTGCTGTTAAGTAGTGATGATACGAGGAATGCACCAATCAGCTGCCCCGTAGAATAGAAGGGGAGGCAGGGGGCATGGCTTCCTTAGTGCATTTTGACCATAATAAAAAAATAGACTATAGAAACTAGTGTGTTGTGGCGTCCCTCTCCACCATTCCATTCTCGCTAAGTTACTCTGCTAAGGTGATTGTGATAGTAGACGTATCTGGAGAACAAAGATAGTGCAGCAGATGAACGTGAAGACTTGTGTTGCAGCTGCCTGGAGGTCGGTGGACAGCAGGGCAGCTACTGTTTTATACAAATTTTGTAAATAAAATTGTAATAACTAAAATAGTTTTTTTCAAATAACCTAAAACTCCATTTTCTCCTTTATCTTCCTATAAACATCACCCTAAACCTCCCTTGAAACCCCTAATTTTCTCCCTTATCCTAAAAACTCCACTAAAATCACCCTAATACACCCTTAAACCTCACTTATTTTCTCTCATATTCTATAAAAACCCTTAAAACTCCCGTAAATAGCCCTAATACTCCCCTAAAACACCCCTTTACTCCTCACCTGTACTCATAAGAACATAACATACATAAGAAAATAAGGAAGCTACAAGGGGCCGCGAGACCTACACGAGGTAGTTTCTGTTACTTAACTCTACCTACATCCACCTCCCTGAATATATATACTCCCTGAACTTGTCCCGGATGTCTCCCTTCATGGCGTCGGTCTGGCCACGGCAAAAGAGGAACTCCGACACAAGGCCCGGCGAGTGTACCGATGCCTCCTGGTCCCCCAACTCAGCTGTGTGGAGGAGGAGACAGACGGTAATAGTAGGTAATAGCGCGCACACTCACGCACACACACACACACACACCACATAAAAAGAAGGATATAAGGAAGATTGAGAGAATACAAAGAGCAGCCACAAAAATGACTCCAAGCCTGAGAGATTTACCATATGAGGAAAGACTCAACTAAAACTCCCAACTCTTGAGAAAAGAATAGAAAGGGGAGATTTTATAGCAGTGTATAGAGCATCAATGGGTCTGGAAAAAATTGATAGAAAAAATCTGTTTGTGTGGGACGATAGAAGTGCAAGAGGTCATGAGAAGAAATTGAAAAGGACAACATGCAAGAGGGACATAAAAAAATACAGCTTCCCGTATAGAAGCATAGAAGCCTGGAACAGCCTTGATGCAAAAGTGATTAATGCAAGAAGTATTCAGGACTTCAAAGGCAAGCTGGATAATAGTAGATTTGGAGATGGGACAGTACGAGCATGGCTCTTTTCCTGTATGTTACAACTAGGTAAATACACACACACACACAGCAGCAACCACCCGTATATATTATATTCCCTCCACCACGCCTAGCTAGGTATCTATCAATGGGGGTATTTACTCTACCTGGGGTCCTGGGAAAAAAAGAAAAAAAAGAATAATAATATAATTATTCACTGTATCAAAATTGGAACCGAAAACAGAAAGAGAGCAAAATGCTTGAAAAAATAGTCCTATACCATCAGAATCTGGCGTATAAAAACAAAAAGACAAATATAAGGAAAAAAATAATATCAGGAAAAAAAGTTTATTACTCACTGTATCAAAATTGGAAACGAAAATAGAAAGAGCAAAATTCAAGGTAATAGTAAAAAAAATGAAGAGGTAGTAAATACAGTAAACCCTCGATAACCCGAACCAATTGGGAGGAAGGGTCGATACCTCCGCCCGAATATTTCATCAATTGGTTGCCATGGCAACAGTTGTGATTCGATTTCATCTAAAATTAAATCAGTTCTTCCTTATACCAAATAGACTTTGTATACCAAGTTTGGTCCAAATCTATTCGTAACTTCGAGAAATCCTGTACACTAACAAACAAACAAACAAACAAACAAACAAACAGACAGACAGATCGGGGTGAAAACATAACCTCCCTCCAACTTCGTTGGCGGAGGTTATTACGTTCTGGGCCTCAAGGGGTTAAACAGGTCTGACCCGCACACTGGAGATCTGGAACCTTTGCAGATATGAAGTACAGTAAGTGTACTATTGTAATGCATAAAAATCACCGGAACCGCTAGACCAGTGGTTCTCAACGCGTTTCAAGCCATGGACCACTCGCCCATTTGAAAAAAAATCATGGACCATCTCCTTTTTTACTTTAGAGATATGATGAAAAAGGGTCGATTTTAAAGGTAGGTAAAGGGTTGGTTATAAATATATATCCTATAAATATAGAGTAAACGGAATTTTCTGAAATAAATAAAATAATGTTAGACTGCTAACATTTTGGTTTCATATATATTTCAGTTCATTTCCAAATATCGTGAACGTCCTGTGGACCACTAAAAAGTTATCATGGACCACCAGTTGAGAACCACTGCACTAGACTAAGCGGGACGTCCCCTTTGGCCTAGTCTGTTAATGCACGAGTGGTTGACGTGCAAATCTGGTGAGAGCGAAGGTTCGAATCCTCGCCCGGGCAAGGAAAAAAGGAAATCATATATTTTTGAATTATGATGACCAGCCTAAGTCAGGTGTCTGTTGGAAGGACATACTGCAAGAGAGTACAGAGAGGGCATTTCTCCCCCATCCTATCATTACGTTGTAGAGGTATCTGAAGGGATCTGTGAAGGTCTGGAGGAAAAACCCCACTAATAAGAGTGGGAAAGGACTAGAATTTTACCCTATGATACAATATTAACCCCTTCACGCCCAGATCTTTTCTTTGCTATATAAAATCGTCTGTTGTTAGCCATAAAAGTACGAAAAGTAACTGAATATACCAAATTAGTTAGTGGACAAGGATAGTAAACAGGTCAAATCTATAAAATATTGCTTATAGTCACTAACAATCGTCTAATGGTAGCCAAATTACAATGGAAATTACGTTCTGGGTCTCAAGAGGTTAATAATACTTCATTACTCTCTTAGCCCCCCTTCCCCCCCTTGTCACTAATATAAAAGTGACTGGAAATAATAAGTCTGCCATGTGATAGCTGCCTAGGCTGGTACCCTGCAGGCTGTGATTAGGCAGATCTGGAGGACTATCAAGTCTTTAACCCCTTGAGGCCCAGAACGTAATTTCCATTGTAATGTGGCTACCATAAGACGATTTTTAGTGACTATAAGCAATATTTAAATAGATATGACCTGTTTAGAATCCTTGTCCACTAGTTAATTTGGTATATTCAGTCACTTTTCGTAATTTTATGGCTGACAACAGACGATTTATATAGCAAAGGAAAGATCTGGGTGTGAAGGGGTTAAAAAGCCTAAATAGGTACATAGGGTGCTGAAGGTCCTGCTCACAAGGAGGGAGAGAAAGGCTTCAACTCTTCAAAGAAATGTGGAAAGATAATAAAGAGCTCAAAGAAAGCCTGGTCAAACATGAAGAAAGACTGCAACAATTAGAAGTTGTAGAGGTATCTGACGGGATCTGTGAAGGTTTGGAGGAAAAAACCCCACTAATAAGGGCGGGAAAGGACTCTAGAATTTTACCCTATGATACAATATAAATAAAATATCCTGAATTAGAAAGTAGAAGACACCCAGGATATAGTGAGCAAGCTTAAATCCCAGATCATGGACGAGCTCAAATAAGGAGAAAATAGAAATAATAGGAAAAATAGTAGTAAATAGTAGGTAGTAAAAAATAGAAAGTAGTAGTAAATAGTAGTAAAAAATAGAAAGTAGTAGAAAGTAGTAGTAAATAGTAGTAAAAAATAGAAAGTAGTAGTAAATAGTAGTAAAAAATAGAAAGTAGTAGAAAGTAGTAAATAGTAGTAAAAAATAGAAAGTAGTAGAAAGTAGTAAATAGTAGTAGAAAGTAGTAGAAAGTAGAAAATAGTAAATAGTAGTAGAAAGTAGTAAAAAGTAGAAAGTAGTAAATAGTAGTAAAAAATAGAAAGTAGTAGAAGGTAGTAAATAGTAGTAAAAAATAGAAAGTAGTAGTAAATAGTAGTAAAAAATAGAAAGTAGTAGAAAGTAGTAAATAGTTAAAAAATATAAAGAAGTAGAAAATAGTAGTAAAAATATAAAGTAGTAGAAAGTAGTAAATAGTAGTAAACAATAGAAAGTAGTAGAAAATAGTAAAAAATATAAAGTAGTAGTAAATAGTAGTAAAAAATAGAAAGTAGTAGAAAATAGTAGTAAAAAATAGAAAGTAGTAGTAAAAAATAGAAAGTAGTGGTAAATAGTAGTAAAAAATAGAAAGTAGTAGAAAGTAGTAGTAAAAAATAGAAAGTAGTAGTAAATAGTAGTAAAAAATAGAAAGTAGTAGAAAATAGTAGTAAAAAATAGAAAGTATAGTAAATAGTAGTAAAAAATAGAAAGTAGTAAAAAATAGATAGTAGAAAATAGTAGTAAAAAATATAGTAGAAAATAGTAGTAAACAATAGAAAGTAGTAGAAAGTAGTAGTAAATAGTAGTAAAAAATAGAAAGTAGTAGAAAGTAGTAGTAAATAGTAGTAAAAAATAGAAAGTAGTAGAAAGTAGTAAATAGTAGTAAAAAATAGAAAGTAGTAGTAAAAAATAGAGTAGTAGAAAGTAGTAGTAAAAAATAGAGTAGTAGAAAGTACTAGTAAAAAATAGAGTAGTAGAAAATAGTAGTAAAAAATAGAGAGTAGTAGAAAGTAGTAGAAAATAGTAGTAAAAAATAGAGTAGTAGAAAACAGTAGTAAAAAATAGAAAGTAGTAGTAAATAGTAGTAAAAAATAGAGAGTAGTAGAAAGTAGTAGAAAATAGTAGTAAAAAATAGTAGTAAAAAATATAGTAGTAAATAGTAGCAAAAAATAGAGTAGTATAAAATAGTAGTAAATAGTAAAAAATAGAAAGTAGTAGTAAATAGTAGTATAAAATAGAAAGTAGTAGTAAATAGTAGTAAAAAATAGAAAGTAGTAGTAAATAGTAGTAAAAAATAGAAAGTAGTAGTAAATAGTAGTAAAAAATAGTAGTAAATAGTAGGAAAAAATAGATAGTAGAAAGTAGTAGTAAAAAATAGAAAGTAGTAGTAAATAGTGGTAAAAAATAGAAAGTAGTAGTAAATAGTAGTAAAAAATAGATAGTTGAAAATAGTAGTAAAAAATAGAAAGTAGTAGTAAAAAATAGAAAGTAGTAAAAAATAGAAAGTAGTAGTAAATAGTAGTAAAAAATAGAAAGTAGTAGTAAATAGTAAGTAAAAAATAGAAAGTAGTAGTAAATAGTAGTAAAAAATAGAAAGTAGTAAATAGTAGTAAAAAAAGGAAAGTAGTAGTAAAAAATAGAAAGTAGTAGTAAATAGTATTAAAAATAGAAAGTAATAGAAAATAGTAGTAAAAAATACAGTAGTAGTAAGTAGTAGTAAAAAATAGAAAGTAGTAAATAGTAGTAAAAAATAGAAAGTAATAGAAAATAGTAGTAAAAAATAGAAAGTAGTAGTAAATAGTAGTAAAAAATAGAAAGTAGTATTAAATAGTAGGAAAAAATAGAAAGTAGTAGAAAGGAGTAGTAAATAGTAGTAAAAAATAGAAAGTAGTAGTAAATAGTAAAAAATAGAAAATAATAGAAAATAGTAGTAAAAAATACAGTAGTAGTAAAAAGTAGTAAAAAATAGAAAGTAGTAAATAGTAGTAAAAAATAGAAAGTAATAGAAAATAGTAGTAAAAAACAGACAGTAGTAGTAAATAGTAGTAAAAAATAGAAAGTAATAGAAAATAGTAGTAAAAAATAGATAGTAGTAGAAAATAGTAGTAAATACAGGTTGAAGTTCCCAAACTCGGCAACCTCGGGACCAGTGCCGAGCCGAGTAATGGAATTTTCCGACTTTTAGAGGCTTAGAAGTTCCGCCATCCAACTTCTTCAAAAGGTCAATTTTCTCAGAAATAGTTAACACATTGTTCTTCCTTTTCTTTTCACTTCCACCAGTAGGTGTTCCTGGACGTTTGGGAGCCATAATACCAATAACAGACCTGTAGAAGTACACAAAATAACAGTGTACACAACTCTAGTCACAACACCACTGAACAATAACAACAAACAAATCGGCGGGAGAAACCAAGCGGCCTAGTGTGGTGGCACCTAGCGGCCGACCCAGCAACTACGTGCCGGGTTTTGGGTGTTCTGCCGTGTTTTGGAAAATCCGGAACCATAGCAGAGTTTTGGGTGTTGCGGAGTCTTGGGATGCCGAGTTTGGGAACTTCAACCTGTCGTAGTAAAAAATAGAGAGTAGTAGAAAATAGTAGTAAAAAATAGAGAGTAGTAGTAAATAGTAGTAAAAAATAGAAAGTAGTAGAAAATAGTAGTAAAAAATAGAAAGTAGTAGTAAATAGTAGTAAAAATTAGAGTAGTAGTAAATAGTAGTAAAAAATAGATAGTAGTAAATAGTAGTAAAAAATAGAAAGTAGTAAAAAATAGAAAGTAGTAGTAAATAGTAGTAAAAAATAGACAGTAGTAGTAAATAGTAGGAAAAAATACAGTAGTAGAAAATAGTAGGAAAAAATAGAAAGTAGTAGAAAATAGTAAATAGTAAAAAATAGAAAGAAGAAAATAGTAGTAAATAGTAGTAAAAAATATAGTAGAAAATAGTAGTAAAAAATAGAAAGAAAATAGAATAGTAAGTAGAAAATACAGTAGTAAATAGGAGGAAAAAATAGAAAGTAGTAGTAAGTAGTAGTAAAAAATAGAAAGTAGTAGAAAGTAGTAAATAGTAGGAAAAAATAGAAAGTAGTAGAAAGTAGTAGTAAATAGTAGGAAAAAATAGAAAGTAGTAGTAAATAGGAAAAAATAGAAAGTAGTAGTAAATAGTAGGAAAAATAGAAAGTAGTAGTAAATAGTAGGAAAAAATAGAAAGTAGTATTAAATAGTAGGGAAAAATAGAAAGTAGTAGAAAGGAGTAGTAAATAGTAGGAAAAAATAGAAAGTAGTAGTAAATAGGAGGAAAAAATAGAAAGTAGTAGAAAGTACTAGTAAAAAATAGAAAGTTGTAGTAAATAGTAGTAAAAAATAGAAAGTAGTAGTAAATAGTAGTAAAAAATAGAAAGTAGTAGTAAATAGTAGTAAAAAATACAGTAGTAAATAGTAGGAAAAAATAGACAGTAGTAGTGAATAGTAGTAAAAAATAGAAAGTAGTAGTAAATAGTAGGAAAAAATAGAAAGTAGTATTAAATAGTAGGGAAAAATAGAAAGTAGTAGAAAGGAGTAGTAAATAGTAGGAAAAAATAGAAAGTAGTAGTAAATAGGAGGAAAAAATAGAAAGTAGTAGAAAGTACTAGTAAAAAATAGAAAGTTGTAGTAAATAGTAGTAAAAAATAGAAAGTAGTAGTAAATAGTAGTAAAAAATAGAAAGTAGTAGTAAATAGTAGTAAAAAATACAGTAGTAAATAGTAGGAAAAAATAGACAGTAGTAGTGAATAGTAGTAAAAAATAGAAAGTAGTAGAAAGTAGTAGTAAATAGGAGGAAAAAATAGAAAGTAGTAGAAAGTAGTAGTAAATAGGAGGAAAAAATAGAAAGTAGTAGAAAGTAGTAGTAAATAGTAGGAAAAAATAGAAAGTAGTAGATAGTAGTAAATAGGAGGAAAAAATAGAAAGTAGTAGAAAGTAGTAGTAAATAGTAGGAAAAAATAGAAAGTAGTAGAAAGTAGTAGAAAGTAGCAGTAAAAAATAGAAAGTTGTAGAAAGTAGTAGTAAATAGTAGTAAAAATAACCTTGTTTTCTACAGAGTCAAAGAAAAGGCCACCGAGGAAACCACCAAGGAGAATGCAGTGGAGACTTGTACCAAGATCTTCACCGAGGTCCTGGAGGCGAGATGTTGAAGTCACCGAGGTCCTGGAGGCGAGATGTTGAAGTCACCGAGGTCCTGGAGGCGAGAGATGTTGAAGTCACCGAGGTCCTGGAGGCGAGAGATATTGAAGTCACCGAGACAAGGCGACTAGGAACCCAAACCAGAAGTAAGGACAGACCAGTCCTAGTTAAGCTCAGGGATGCTTCCAGTAAATGCAGTATTTTGATCCAGGCCAAAACACTGGGGTATGCCACAGATGTCATGGTTATCGCCAACATTTTAACACCCGAGTGCAGAGGTCGGCAACCCAGAATTCGAGAAGAGCCAGTTTCTTCAAACTTGGCAGAAAAGCAGTGCTGATGGAGCCGCAGTGTACATTATGAATGGAAATTACGAACAATAAAATGTTCATCCTCCATAATACCATATGGGAATTAAATATACCCACAGACAAGATAATCAAATACACTTTAATAATAATAATAATAATAATAATAATAATAATAATAATAATAATAATAGGTAACAATAATAAACTTGCTGATAACAATGATGATAATAGTAGCTAATTAGTACAAGAATTCATCCCAATATTTTCCTAGAGACTTAGGACCTAGGTCACACACACTATTGTGCTGCAGCTTTCTGTGCCTGTATTTTATCACTTTTTTTCTTAACGGTAATTTGGACATTTTTAAGTAGGTGGCAGGAGCCGCACAGGTCTCTTGAAAGAGCCACAGATTGCCCACCGCTGGCCTACACCATAAAGTTACAAGCTGGTGAAATAGTTAAGTTGAATAAGATATAACTTATAAATATTACAATCAAAGTGGGGACATTTAGAAGCACGAAAAAGCGGGACAAACTTTTAAAAAGCGGGACAATTTACTAACATTTAAAAAAGCGGGACTGTCCCGCCTAATTGCGGGACTTGGTCACCTTATATAATATACCGTATTTGCCGGCGCATAAGACGCGCTTTTTTCCCTTAAAAAGGAATGCAAAGTTCACCCTGCGTCTAATGCGGCCATATTAGCGCATGAGAGGTCGGGCAGAGAATGCAGAACAGCCGGTGGTGTATTACTAAAGGGGTCTGGAGTTATCTGTGTTGAGCAGTAGTTCACTGAGCACAAATTTGTAGCTGTGTTATCAACAGTAATGCATAATACTAAGAGAAGGTTGGAGTTTAAGAGAAAATAAGAGCTGGGGCAACAAGATAGCGATTGTTGCTGCCAAGATGGCCGTGTGAGATGTAAACATCATTCACCCCCCTCTGCTGCTCTCCATTGTAAAACGTCTGATATCTCAGGTCTGCCGCTTCACCTGGGATACCTCACTCGGCGACGCCCTCCGCGCACCCACCATGGGTCATTACCGCTCAGACTCCTCCCGGCACCCATGGAAAAGACAAACATCCCGCATATTAGATGTCGCCTTAACCCACATTCGACTCGGGCCACACAAGTTGACACAACAGTTGAAATGAGATGATAGAAGGGAGGCAGAAAATAGTGTTGGAATTTTCGCTGGAATGAGTATATTTGATAAATGGAATAGTGAAACAAAGGGGTGTGTTAAAGTTTTATTTGAAGGAGTGTGAGCGGTGAGAGGGTGGTGTATTATCTTGGGGAGTCTGTCTATACACACAAGGATGGAAAAAAGGGTGTCGTGGCTTTGTAGTTTATTTGACAGCGAGTCATTGTACACGTGGGGACAAAAGGTGCGCGGCATGTGTTTTCTCTGTGTGTCCTTTGGCTGCTTAAATTTACCTGGCTGGTGTTTGCAGTTGTGTCGGCAAGGACAAGTCAGGTCAGCATCAGGTCACCCTCAGGCCACTAATCCTGGTCCCAGATAGGGGGGTGGCCTAAGCTGATGCAGGTGTGTATGTGCGTGTGTGTGTTAGCGCCGCTACAGTGGTAAGCAAGGTGGGATAGGAGACAGCATAGTCCTTTGTACCACCTCGACCCTCAATCCTCACCCCTGTACCTCTACGGATAAGGAAACTATGTATGAAAGAGTGCTAGTAAAAAGGCTGCAATGGTACCTGTAGACGGGACAAAAGTCTTCCACACGGTACACCAAGACCAAGACCCATCACGGCGCCACACCGTCCGCCTCAAGGCCGAATCACACCATATCATCATGGTGAAATTGGTGACAGGGCACCGTCTCATCACATCCGTTAGAATTTCTTACATTCAAACAAATAGACGTGTTACACTAAACGGTGCGCCGCCGTCACGGCTCCAATACATCACTGTCCTGTCATGTAACGGTTCCTGGGGAAGAATATTTTAATGTAATGAGACTGTGCCGTACTGATAATTGTCGTTTACTCAAGGCTTTATGTACCCAAACAAAGTCTTTAGAGTTCAACTCCTCTTCTTCATCTGACAGAAGTGCTATTAATGCAAATTTCTTCAAGCATAGCCTCTGAGGCACCATGTCTGCTTAGAGGGTGAGCAGGAACTGCCGAAAATGACGGAACCGTGACGAATAGTGTGAATACAAGGCACGGCTAACGGAACGCTGCCGTGATTTCATCACCTGTACCTTCCAGAAGAAGACTAATCAACCCTCGCGACTGTGATAGATTCATAGGTGTAAACTAGTGCAAATATCGTCGATCCCGACAATGGTGCCCTTCAACAATAACAACAAGGTAGAGATGGTTACCTTACAGTGTTATCTAAATATCTTCGTGAATTTTTGTTATTGGACAACCACCGATTTTGAGGCCGAGACTTAAGTCCTCCTGAATAGTTTTGATGTGTTTTGAATTAATCTGGCTCTCGTTTTTGTCGGAAATCAATGTTTGTTTACATGTGTGTATGTGGGGGAGGCAACCTGCCCCTCCAGGTCCGCCCCGCAAACATTGCTATATACGCTTCACACTGCCATATTATTGGTAATTTTCGTTATTTCTCTATATCATCTGTTACTAAACCAAACCCCACCTCTAACCTAACCAAATCTGATTTAACCTAACTTAACTTTCTGGCTGAAGTAACGGTAGATTTTCGGTACTACGTGTAATGCCATTATTATTCAATTGCGCCATGGGAAATGGGGTTCAAAATACTCATAATGAAGAAAGCTACACGATGGTGTCGGTAAGAGTCCTAGGACTTTTGAAAACCTACTACCAAAATAAAACCAATATCTATACTTCAAATATTCCACAAAGTCTAAACACAGCAGAAAAGCAACAAAGGCATACCTACAACATTAAATCTAAGCTATATGTCATAGGTAGCAAAATATTAGAATATCAATTCGTGGAGCATCCTGCAATATATTATGATTTATGACCGATTTTGGTTACCCTGTCATTCTCTTTACATTTTAATTAGTATAATTTTTCATTCACATTCCCTGCACTGTGAATATTGTATTTAGGTACATGCTCATAATCATTTGCTTTCCCCTACAAATCCTTTTTTTTTTTTTTAATAACTTGTTAATTTTACGATTTTTTTTTTTTTCCCTCAAAAACACCAATATTTTTTTTCTTCTCAAAACCTTTTTGTAAAATAGGGGTGCGTCTTATGCGGAGGTGCGTCTTATGCGCCGGCAAATACGGTAGGTTATTTATATACTGTATTATTCTCTCAATTTAGCGAAAAACTTGATATAATGGAACTATGCTTGGCTGAAATAGTCTGTTAAATGAAGTTTCTAGTGTATAGGTTATATGCACAGAGCTTTCAGACACCAGAGTTGTTCCGTGGAGCGTGCTGCCTCCCTGAACGCTACATTGAAAGTGTCAAAAACACAAAGTAAGTACAGTAGCTACGTTATAATGTTTCCCTGCATAATGTTTCCCTGCATAACGTGATAGTAAAAAAAAAAAAATTCCGACCTTTAGTATCCTTCCATATTATATATTTTTCTGACCTTTAGTCATTTTCGTGAATAAATAATATAGGCAAAACTGAAGAAAAAAAATCCCATTTGCAGTATTTTTAATCTAGTACCTGCTAACGTTGACTTCCACGGGAAACATGTACGACTAGTTAACTGGTAAATCACAATAATATTTAAGTTTGAAATTGTTAAGTAGCTGGGCAGGGATGCTCGAAAATCCCTCGTAAGTGACAACTTAGGAGTGTATTTGTATGGCACGGCCAGGCACTCCATGGCACTGGCAGGCACTAATAATGGCACTATGCACACATGACGTCATGGCACTCCATGGCAGGCAGTAATCCTCGGGGTAAATATTTACACTAGGACCGAAATTGCCTACACAATTGGGAGTGTGGTTTCTGTTCACCTTAAAGTAATCGTCCAGACCATTTCATCATTCCTGATTTAATGCAATAAAATTATAGCCATTAGCGAGTATATCAACAATATGTGGTCACTTTTTGCATCCAGTCAGCCGTTTTTAAATAATCCGCAATCAAAATCTGCAAATTCCCCGAGCTATCAAAACGGTCCTCAAGGCTTGCAGACGATGCGCCACGGCTCGATGACGTCACGGGAGGAAGGCTCCTCTTCCCGCGCTGCCCCAGAAGCACGTAAACACAAGAGATAATATCCAGTACTTGAAGATTTTTGGGTGTTTCTGATAGATTTTTTAGTGCCCTCTGGCACACACAGTCACATACTCGCGCGGGACAGGAGATAGCGGGGAGGGGGAGCGTTGTGGTGAAAAGGAGGGAGGGGAGGAAAGGGCATGGAGGAGGAAGAGAGGAAGGGAGGGATGAGTTTCAGTCGGTGCAAGTGTACTCATTCTCTCTCTCTCACACACACACACACACACTTTTTCTCTCTCTCTCTAATAAGAACGAACTTTCACTTGTCAGGTAAAAGAAAATAAAGAAAGTGTATAACGTTTTCATGCCATCACACACCTGTTTAATCTCACTTTACCTCTGTATGACACCTGTTCCACACACACACACACGCCGGAAGACTTAAACCTGTTGAGACTTTAATTTCTTTTATGTATTTCCTTTTGAAGCTTTTATACTCTCCTCTCTTTTCTCTTTCTAGTGCCACCCCGCCACCATTTACATATACCTAGACTGTGCCAGAGTCTAGGTGGTGCCCCACTGGGCCAGACTGCCACACACAATAGCGTAGCCTTGTATGGCAGTCTGCATTACAAACCAGTCATCACAGCACTCCCTTGGCTGTCATGTCACACTGTCTACATCAACACTCCCAATTGTGTAGGGAATTTCGGTCCTATTGTAAAAATTTACCCTCCGTAATAATGGCACTAGACTAAGTCACATGGTAAACATGGACGAGGACTGCGCGGTCGTTTTCTGAGACACTGACTAACTTTTCAAAGCCAAAATTACATACACATAAGAAAATAAGGAAGCTACAAGCGGCCGCGAGACCTACACGAGGTTGTTCCTGTAAAATTTGGTGCTTTATCACATGCAGTTACACACACACACACCACTTCCTATGCGTGCTGCGTGGGACTTAACCTTCCCACGTAACACTTACCCGTGTTGCTATGCTCATCACTTGGCGTGTTCCTCCCTTTGACAGGCCAATAGGTGTGCGAGGCAGGCTGCGCGGCCTGCAATCAAACCAACCAAATATCAGTTTTAAACACCGTCACATGCATCCTATGACGTACTTCACTTCTATGGGGTTACCTGACGGGCTTATAAGTGATCTGTAGGCTTCTTACCTCTGAATAATGTAGATAGGATGAGAAATAAGGCCTTTTAACCTTCACTTCACTTCTCCCATCACCATACAAGCAAGAAGTACAGTGTTACCAGATCGACCTGCTAAAATTTCCTTATATGGAAGTCAAATTTTCCGTTTTTGCTTCATATTTTCCCTGTCACACATACACAAATATGTATTGACGATCAACAAAATTGTTTCTTTTCTTGCTTTTATTGCCTGTAGAAGCCAAAATGTCCCGCAGTGATATTCCCCTGCATCTGGTAACATAATTGTTGTCATGTGTTGCTTTTTGTTGCCTGTATGCCTCCGGGTGATGATAAAATTATTATTATTAATTATTATTATAGGGGCGAGTAGAGTGCCTGTATAAGAGAGTAGTGACAACTCGATTTATGGACGCCATTTTGCTGCCCGGGTCTCTCCGTTCACTTTACCTAGACCCGCGGAAGTTCTCAGGGCATGACCCCGCATTATATCATGTTATATATGTATAAATGATATACTGTTATCTGAGGAAATCTTTGTTCTATAAGATTATCACATAAAACACAGTAAAATACATTAAATAAATGCCATTATGAGACTGAAGAAATATGCATGAACTTGACTTCAACTCGTCGCCATTTAAAACTTTGAGACAACGTATAACATGAAACATTTCAAAAGTGGCATTTTATTAGCTTTCCATTGATATATTTAGTTTTCTGATAAATGAATTAGTACCATGCATAAATTAGCGTTTACTAAATAAATTGCCGCGCCCCTCACCCTATGGTCTCTCGCTCTCTCTCTCTCAGGGGCCCTCAGAGGCCTACTTCAAGGGCTAGTTAATTCCTATTCGCCCCCATGGAACTCCCCGCCCTCAGAGTGGTGGGGCCGGGGCTCTATTTTTTTTTTTTATTTTTTTTTTTTATTTAATTTTGAATTTTTCTTCTTCATTTTTTTCTAATGTATTAATTATATTATTACTATTTTTTGTATTCATTATTAAAAACAAAATAACTTTTTTATTTGATTTTTTTTTTTATTATATATATATATATATATATATATATATATATATATATATATATATATATATATATATATATATATATTATATATATATATATATATATATATATATATATATATATATATATATATATATATATATATAATATATATATATATATATATAATATATATATATATATATATATATATATATATAATATATATATATATATAATATATATATATATATATATATATATATATATAATATATATATATATATATATATATATATATATATATAATATATATATATATATATATATATATATATATATATATATATATTATATATATATATATATAATATATATATATATCAATCATTGGGGGCATATGCCGGGGGGCGCATCGCCTCGCCCAGCCTACGACGCCACTCCCGGGGGTCACCAAGAAGGGAGAAAAGAAAAGAAAAAGGGAGCAGAGGTAGCAACAATTTACTCTGAACATAAGAAC
This sequence comes from Chionoecetes opilio, assembly GCA_016584305.1. Lineage (NCBI taxonomy): Eukaryota > Metazoa > Arthropoda > Malacostraca > Decapoda > Majidae > Chionoecetes > Chionoecetes opilio. The sequence continues at coordinate 79,412 of JACEEZ010011903.1, read as the reverse complement.
ATAAGAAAATAAGGAAGCTACAAGAGGCCGTGAGACCTACACGAGGTAGTTCCTGTGTGCTACAACTACAGCCAATAAAGGACCTCTACACATACACTTTAACCCTCATTAGCTATTATATTTATTATATTATTACATCCTTAAGTACCTCTATAATCACAAAGTTAGCCTCATTATATACAAAAATCCTAGTCAGCATTGATCCATAATACTGCAAACATTGTGATAAATACTTCACATATTATACCTACAATTACATAGGCGAGTGAGACATGGGTGTGGCATGAAATAGGAAGGTCGAGGATCCAGGTATTTATGGGAATGAGTTGTTAGGGAAGTGGCTGTGGTGTGGTGAGAGGAATGAATGGTTGAAGTAATGACAGTGTGTATGACAGGTTTGGTATGTCAAGTAAGGGTGAGGGAATGACATGTGGAGTGGTTGAAGCAGTGAAGTGTAATAGTCTAAGGTGGTTTGGTCATAATATTATAGATTGATTGATTGATTTAACCCCTTAAGACCCAGAACGTAATTTTCATTGTTATTTGGGTACCATTAGACAATTTCAATAGATATAAGCGATATTTTAGATATGACCTGCTTAGTATCCTTGTCCACTAGCAAATTTGGTATATTGTCACTTTTCGTTATTTTATGGCTAACAGACTTTTTTATATAGCAAAGGAAAGCTCTGGGCCTCAAGGGGTTAATGCCAAAAGGGGAAATGTGCCAGACATCAGAGGTCATATGGCACTATGGCAAAGCATTAAAAAAGGGGGTTATAGAAATAGTGAAACGGTGAGGGAAGGGGAAAGGAACGGAATGTTACAGCAGGATGAAGGATGCGGATTTGTTGGAGGAAGGTTAAATTATTCAGGGAGAAGGAGGGGGATGAACCACGAATATTTAAACTAAGTCTTCTTTTTTTTTTTTTTTTTTTTTTTTACGAGGCAAAAAATCCTGCCCCCTTGCTGCTTATTGACTGATATTTGATGCCAGGAGAAGGGAATAATAAGCTTCTTCTAAATTTATGCTGTATTTTATCATAGTTAACCAAATTATCAGGTAAACATAGGCATCATTTTAAGCACGAGACCTTAAGATAGAATGGAATTTTTGCCTTGTTAAAAAAAATAGACTATACCTACCCTTATTCCGTCCTTTAAACTTGCCCCTATTTTGCCCATCAATCAGGGAAACTCTTACATTACCACACTATATTACATACACTTTGTTTTTCCCTATCAATATACACTATGAAGCATGGACATAAAAAGTGATCTGTTATGACATACAGCACGTGAGTTTAACCCCTTGAGGCCCAGAACGTAATTTCCATTGTAATTTGACTACCATTAGATGATTTTTAATGAATATAAGCAATATTTTATAGATATGACCTGTTTAGTACCCTTGTCTACTAGCTAATTTGGTTTATTTGGTTCTTTTTCGTAATTTTATGACTCGACAACATACATTTTTTTATAGCAAAGGAAAGATCTGGGCGTGAAGGGGTTAAGTTCCTATATTTATTCCTTAAGTTAATTGGTGAAACTAAGAACACCTGTACAGAATAAAAAATATACTGTTCATAAAAGGTTGCTCTATGGCATTACGACTTACAAGACACTATGTACACAGAGAATTCATAGGAAAATCACAATGTATTATGACAATGTCTTAAGTATTACATTCTTAATATAAATCAGGTTTATTGAATCATGCAACATTCTCCTTAACCCCTTGAGACCCAGAACGTAATTTCTATTGTAATTTGGGTACCAATAGACGACTTTTAGTGAATATAAGCAATATTTTATAGATATGACCTGTTTAGTATCCTTGTCGAAACGAAATTGACGAAAAAAGAAAAAAAAATTGGTGAGTTTTGATGTGTTTTGAATTAATCTGCTAACCGTTTCTGTTGCAAATATATATTTTTGTTGTGTGTGTGATTTGTGACAAAAAATATTGAAAAACAAATCTAACCTATACCTAACTTAACCTTACATAACTATATATATATATATATATATATATATAAAAAAAAAAGTGTTTGTGACAAACAGTTAGCTAGCAGATTACTTCAAAACACATCAAAACTCACCAGAAAAAAATTGTTTCGTCCACCAAAGTGAATTCGGTGTCAAACTGGAATAATACCAGAAGGGGTGCAGTCAGTTCGTACAAAAGTTGTTTCGTACACCAGTAGATTCGTACACCAAAAAGTTGTTTCGTAGTCTATATGAAACCATAGTCGTTTCGTACACTCACCTCAGAGTTGAGCTTGATTACTAGTTACGAAACGACACCAGGTAAGTACAAAAAATCTCAAAATCAGTGTACGAAACGACTAACAAAACCTGGGTACGAAACAACTTTTGTACGAAACTCCCTGTAACCTACCAGAAACACTATTGCTATGCCTGGCTTCACTACACCCTCTTTAGCAGACATATATAATGGAAATTGTGACAGGGCGGAGGATGGAACTTTAGCATACACAACACTTCGAATACAAACATAAATTACACACAAAATCATGTTCTAACCTAATTATATTTTCACATAATGTACAAAAAGAAAGAGTATTGTTGATGATTTATGAAGGAATTGATTGATTGATTTAATGTCAAAAAAGGGAAAATGTGCCAGACATCAGAGGTCATATGGCACTATGGCAAAACTTAAAAAGGGGAGGAGTTATAGAGAAAGAGTTGTAACGGTGAGGGAAGGGGAAGGAAGAGAATTTACAGTATGGTTAGATCAGGTTAGGTTAGGTTAAGGTAGGTTAGGTTAGGTTAGGTTAAGGTAGGTTAGGTTAGGTTAGGTTAAGGTAGGGTAGGTTAGGAAGGATGTGGATTGGTTAAGAGGAAGGAGGTTAAATTATTCAGGGAGAAGGAGGGGCCCATTCACTGGAGCTTCCTCATACAAAAAAAATAATGTTCTAACCTAATCGTATTTTCACATAATGTATATATATATAAAATAAAAAAATAATGTTGATGATATATGAAGAGATACTATGATCTAATATGTTACTTAACCCCTTGAGGCCTAGAAGGTGATTTTCATTGTAATTTGGATACCATTAGACGATTTTAATGAATATAAGCAATGTTTGTAAGATAATGACCTGTTTAGTATCCTTGTCCACTAGCTAATTTGGTATATTTACTCATTTTTCGTAATTTTATGGCTAACAGACGATTTTTCATATACGTATATCGAAGGAAAGATCTGGGCGTGAAGGGGTTAACTAGCAAAAAGGGAAAAAATTAGGTTCTAACCTAATCGTATTTTCACAGAATTGAATGTATAAAAAGAAAAAGAGTAATGTTGATGATATATGAAGGGATACTATGGTCTAATATGTTACTTAACTACCAATAAAGGGAACAATAAAAACCACGCAACCCTTAATCGTGGACTGATATGAAAGATTAATATCAATGGAAGCCTCTTGTGGTAGGATGGAATGCAGAATAGTGCGCTGGGATGACACTGGAAATAGTAGGGGAGAGCGGGGCAGGTTGCATCGAGGGTAGGTTGCATCATTGCCTCTAACTCGCATGTTGTCACACGTACATCGTCTTAATACTACTATTACTACTATAAACTACTACTACTACAACTACAACAATAATAATAATAAAAAAAGTTAATGCGAGTTAGAGGCAATGATGTAACCTACCCTCGATGCAACCTGCCCCGCTCTCCCCTACATACTTAAATTTAAGCCTCTTCGTACAATTTACGTTTAACCCTTGAGGCCCAGAACGTAATTTCTATTGTAATATAACCATCATTCGACGATTTTAATGAATATAAGCAATATTTTATAGATATGACCTGTTTAATATCCTTCTCCACTAGATAATTTGGTATATTAATCAAGTCAGTTTTCGTAATTTTATGGTTAACAGACGATTTTATATAGCAAAGGAAAGATCTGGGCGTGAAGGGGTTAACTACACATACACAAATATACAGATCAGTCATCCCTTCTTAGACTATACTAGAGTTGGTGTTGTGGTGGTGGTGGTCAGTGCCGTTTCTAGCCTTTAGGGGCCCCATGTGAAATGCTGTTGGGGGCCCTATTTTGTAAAACTATGGGGTGGGGGATACCAAGCCCTCTAAGGTGGTCCCGGGGCACGTCTTAAATATCTAAATGCATCAATCTGGTGCACTTTAAGAGGAAAACAGACTAGATAAAAAATATAAAAAAACAAATAATGACAGCTTGAGGGCCCGTCTAAAAAAATTAACGTATTATTTTTGGAGGGACTTCCTAACCCCCACTACCCACCACAATTATAATGAAAATAAAATCATAAGTACACGACGTCTATTATTACAATATCACATTAAAGTTCCATTCTATTCCGTTCCTTTTCTATAGATATTAACGCCTTTTTGTGGAGGATCATACTAACTCCCAATACCCACCAGCACTTAAATGAAAATTAAATTATAAGTACAAGACGTCTATCATTACTATTCACATTAAGGTTCAGTAAAAAAGGAATTAGTAGGATTAGGAACAAATTAGATATGGCGTTTAGCAAGTTAGGTTAAGTTAAGTTAGGTTAGGTTAGGTTAGGTTAGGTTAGGTTAGGTAGTGTAGGTTAGGATTAGGAACAAATTATATATGGCGTTTAGCAAGTTAGGTTGTTAGGTTAGGATTAGGAACAAATTAGATATGGCGTTTAGCAAGCTAGGTTAAGTTAGGGTGTGTAAGGTTAGGATTAGGAACAAATTGGATATGGAGATTAGCAAGTCAGGTTAAGTTAGGTTAGGTAGTGTAGGTTAGGATTAGAAACAAATCAGATATGGGGCTTATCAAGTCATCTAGTTACAACACATCACCTGAACGTTATTTAGTTGGAAAGGAACTACGATTCACACACACACACATACTCACACACACACACACACACATACTCACACACACACACACATACTCACACACACACACACATACTCACACTCACACACACACACACACATACTCACACACACACACACACACACACAATTAAATTTCAACCTCATTCTTTCTATTTTTTTTCTCTATTTTTTTCTTTAGTACAAACAAGAACCCTAAACCATCACTGAAAAAACTTAACAGGCAAACAAAACATTAAACACAAACCTCATCACTTACTAACAGATTCTTGAGGCCTAAAAAATATGTGACTCCACGAAACACAAACACATCTTTGGTCTGGAGGATGGAGTAAATGTCATAATCATCATCATCAGCTGCACTCCCTTTCCCTAGCCGAAGAGGAAGGAGGAGGAGGAGGAGGATAGAGGAAGAAAAAGAAGAGGACAATAAAGTACATGTAGAAAGAATATCAGAGAAAAGAGGAAACAAAAGTTATGAAGAGGAAGAGGAAGAGGAGGAGGAGGAGGAGGAGGAGAAGGAGGAGGAGGAGGAGGAGGAGGAGGAGGAGGAGGAGGAGGAGAGGAAGAGGACAATAGAGTACATGTAGAAAGAATAACAGAGAAAGGAGGAAACAAAAAAGTGATAAAGATTTCCTACCTGAAGGAGGAGGAGGAGGAGGAGGAGGAGGAGGAGGAGGAGGAAAGGAAAAAGGAGTACAGAAAAATATATAGCAGAGAAAAGAGGAAATAAAAAATAAAAAATGATAAAAGAAGATACATAGTAAAGATGTTGTGAGGGGATGAACCTACACTTGATAACTTATAGAAAGGAGAAATAGAACAAAGAAAGGAGTAAAGGAAAATATATAGCAGAGAAAGTAGGAATAAAAACGAATTAAATATGATAGTAAAGATTTTGTGAGATAAATCTACGCTTCATAACTTTTGAAAGAGGATGACAAGGAGGGAAAGGAGGACGAATCTTCAAAAGTAGAGGAGGAGGAAGAGAGTAGTAGCGAACTCTTAAACGAAGAAGCCAAACTTGAAGCAAACGAGCTCTTAAAAGACGACGAGGACAAAGACGAGGAAGAGGGAGAAGCAGGGAGTCAATGGATGTTACCGGTCGCTCCGTAGTCCACCGAGGAGACGGACTCGGTAAGGGAACTACTATGAGTCAACTGGGGCGAGGCGAGGAGGTTCCCGTGATAGCCTGAAGCGTCCCCATTCCCCCGGTACAGAATATAGTGCTGCACCATGAAGAAGACGTCAAATATCACCGAGAAGAGACCCAGGCCGAACTTGGTGGGGTCCCCGAAGATGGAACCCCAGTCGTCGTAGTTGTAAGCGAGGATGGACATCTGCGCTATGGACAGGGTGCCGCCCGTGAAGTCTAGGAGGATGTTACCGATGCTCCAGCCGGACGTGCTCTTGCGGCGGTAGTTGTAGTACGCCTGAGGGAGAAGGAGGATTGATTGATTGATTGATCGATTTATTTTTATTTTATTTTTTTAATCAGCAGGGCTTTTTTTTATTGGATGACCAGAGAAAATAAGAAGAAAGAGAAAGAAACTAAAAATATAGATTAAGATAAGATAACTAATTAAAGACCCAGACAGCAAGAAGAAACACGTCAGGGAGTGCCGTTGAAAAAGGCCAGACTCCGGACCCACAACTGAACTGAACTGAACTGAGGGCATGTGGGTGTTCTTAAGGGGAGGCGCCACCGAAAAATGGGTATTTTTCACTATTCCAGCCATTTTATAAAAGTTAATCCGAAAAATAGCTGAACATGTCACACGTTCTCTGTGAAAGTTTGGCAGCTGTACGATAATTTCCCTTTCAAATAAATTAATTTGTATTATCAATTTTGAGGTCTCCTCCCTGCAGAAACCTCAGTTTTGTATTGCTATCTGGAAAGTGCAATTATTGTACTTTGGAGACTTATAACTCCATTACTTGTGAACATAATAAAAAATAAATATATCTGCTGAAAGATTAATGAATGGTAAATAATTTGCTCATGTGATTTTTTTCTAAACAAAAAAACACTGCTGATATGATTTATTGAAAGTAAAAGAAGGGCTAGAATTACGGGGTTCATAAAATGGTGATTTTGGTAATTTTTTTGCACAGCAATGGTGAGACATATAAAAAAATTGAGCACGCAATTTCTAACTGGTGGTTTCATAAGTAAAACTACCCAATACAGGGAGGTCCCGTTATATGAGCATTCGGTATACGAGAATCCGATGATACGAGATGTGTAAATTAGGGTCTATTTTCAATATACGAGATCGAAAATCCAATGATACGACATTCAAACTGGGGTGAGTAAAATTATCAAGTTCAAAATACGCGCCCTACCACTCCCAGGCTGGACAAAGGGGGATTTGGTTGACCCCAGTCAGGTCACCCCTAGCAAGCTGTGACTTGAAGGGTAATTAAGCATATGGCGCGGCCTGACATTTAGGGGTAATTAGCCAGGTGTGCGGCTCCAACCTTGGGACCGCAATCAAAGTCGGACCCAATCAATCAAGCAAGGTGTGAGCATTCTGAAAGAGAAAATAGCACAAAATAACATAACGGCACATTAATTAAACATAAAACATGCATAACAAGCAAAAAAGACGTTGTACTGTAGGGGACGCCGCGTGATACAAAAGAGGGTAGTGTAGCGGTCCCAAGGTTGGGGCAGCACACCTGGCTAATTACCCCTAAGGATCAGGCCGCGCCATATGCTTAATTACCCTGAAGGGTAATTAAGCATATGGCGCGGCCTGATCCTTAGGGGTAATTAGCCAGGTGTGCTGCCCCAACCTTGGGACCGCTACACTACCCTCTTTTGTATCACGCGGCGTCCCCTACAGTACAACGTCTTTTTTGCTTGTTATGCATGTTTTATGTTTAATTAATGTGCCGTTATGTTATTTTGTGCTATTTTCTCTTTCAGAATGCTTTTTCTACAGAATAGGTAATTTATAGACACTGTGTTTGTTGTGTTTGCTATAGTTTATTTTAGCTTTAAAAACCCCCCCCCAAAAAAAAAAAAAAAAAAAAAAAAAAAAAAAAAAAAAAAAAAAAAAAAAAAAAAAAATTATGGTCCTGGAACCAAACCTATATTTTACCATTAGTTATGTGTTTCGTTATACGAGATTTCGCTTTACGAGTATGCCAGGTGGAACCTAACTGCTCGTGTCTTCGGGACCTCCCTGTATCATACATATTGAGTGAACATGCTGGCGCCCATTTATGTTTCTAGCTCTGCTCTTATTACAAATAATAAATACTCGTTTGTAATTTTTTTCCTGCAGAAGCACGAAAGCAATTGTGCTGATACATGCAGATCTTATTGCATTTACTCAAGTCTTCAAAGAAATAAATACCTTGGAACAATTAAAATAATATGAATGTACCCTCCACTAATGCTAGGAGGCGCCTCCCCTTAAGCCACTCCACGGCGCAGAAATATTTTAAGTGGATTTATGGGTCTCACTTGGGATCGAACTCGTGAGTGAGGAGGAGGAGGAGGTAGCGGTGATAAAGAATGTATCAGGGATGGTAGCGTATGCCTGTATGTTTTACTTTTTTAGGTAGCGGTGAGAAGAAATGTATCGGGGATGGTAGCGTATGTTTTTTTTTTTCTTTGAAGCCTAGGAAAATGATGTAATATGTATGAGATGAGAATTAATGTAATGATTATGAATTGATGTACAGCCAAATTCCCAACATCCGACCTCCAAACATCCGACTTGTCCAAACAACCGACTTTTTTCACCACCACATTGTGTCTTGTTTTGGCCATTTATTTTACTTAGTTTTTTTTAGAAAGCATTGATTTGTGGCTTTATTTATGCATGAATTTTACTTTCGCGTATACCACTGGATCGGCCTCCAAGAGCTGCATCTTTTATGTTCTATACCATTTTGTCCTTACGTTTATGGTTACTGTGATTTCTGAACATCCGACTATTCCAATTATCCGACCTACCTTCGGTCCCCCCAAGGTCGGATAATTATAATTAATACTTAGCTGTATGTATAAGTATGCCTGTATATAGTAATATGCCTGAGTGAGGAGGATTGATTGATCGTAATCCCAAAAAAGGGGAAATGTGCCAGCCATCAGAGGTCATATGGCACTATGGCAAAGCATAAAAAAGGGAGGGGTTATGAGAGATAGCTATGAATTTAAAGAATGACAAGAAGTATATTCAAACATTAATTATTCAAGCTGATATTTCCACCGAGTGAGAAGCTCTGGGACAGGTTCAGTACACGTCATGTCTGAATAGCCAGGAATAAGTACGGAAATCTCCAGTGTGTTGTGACTTTTGTTTATGTTTGTAATTTTTGAGGTGATGGTGATAGATATAATGGTGGTAGGTATGATAGACTATAGGGTGTAGATAGCAGCATAGATAGGTATGGTAGATATTAATGGTGATAGATATAATGATGATAGATATAAATATAATTATAGTGGGCTATACATAATTATTAATATTATTATTATTATTTTATATTACAGTAGCATTATTATATTATTATTATTATATCATATTATTATTACGTACATTTGAAAAATAATAAAAAGTTGTTTTGAATCTTTTTTTCTTTTTCTGTGATTATAAGCGATTATAATTACTTGATTAAAATGCTTTGATTTTCATGAAGCCAACCCAGCATGGCATACCTATATAGGAAGTACATGGCATTATAGCACCGGGGGATGCAAACACACACAGATACAAAGCATTGACTGATCAGGGAAGACATAGGAATTTGTAAAGCAATATATGGAAGAAAAAAATGGGTAAAAAAGACAAAAACAAAAACTAGTGATTTCCAAAAAAATAACATTAATTCAAAACGCATCAAAATCTATCAGAAAAATATAGTTTAAATAAAAAAGAAGAGGGGCGATAAAACTAATCTTTACCAATGGAAGTAAGTATATACACCAGGGGAAGGAAACACATGAACATATATAAAGAATAAAGAATAGAAGAAGAAAAGAAGATAGCATTGACTGATGAGGGAAGACATAGGAATTTGTAAAGCAATAAATGCAAGTAAGTAAGTATGGGGTGCAGTCAGTTCGTACACAAGTAGTTTCGTACACCAGTAGATTCGTACACCATAAATTGTTTCGTAGTCTATATGAAACCGTAGTTGTTTCGTACACTCAGCTCAGAGATAAACTTGATTACTAGAGTTACGATAAGACACCAGGTATGTACGAAAAAACTCATAATCAGTGTACGAAGTAACTAACAAAACTTGGGTACGAAACAACTTGTGTACGAAACTCCCTGTAACCGTAAGTACTATATATACGTATAAGCAAATGACTGAACATGAAGGGAACAAGAGCAATCAGATTACTAAACAAACAGAGATTAGATAAGCCAGTGAGCAAATAACAACAAACATATGGTTAGTGGACCTGATAGAGATAAGTACTGAGAGAGAGAGAGAGAGAGAGAGAGAGAGAGAATTTCTTTTTCTCCTCAAATCAGAGAAAAATGAAAGCTAACTAATTTTTACTATTATTATGAGAGAGAGAGAGAGAGAGAGAGAAGAGAGAGAGAGAGAGGAGAGAGAGAGAGAGAAGAGAGAGAGAGAGAGAGAGAGTATTATTATTATTTTACTATTATTATGAGAGACAGAGAGAGAGAGAGAGAGAATTTCTTTTTTCTCCTCAAATCAGAGAAAAATTAAGGTATTATTCTAGTTTGACACCCAATTCACTTTGGTGGACGAAACTATTTATTTTCTGGTGAGTTTTGATGTGTTTTAAATGATTCTGCTAACCGTTTCTGTCGCAATCACTTATTTTTGAAAGTTAGGAAAAGGTTAGGTTAGGTTAGGTAAAGGTTAGGCTAGGTAAAGGTTAGGTTAGGTAAAGGTTAGGCTAGGTAAAGGTTAGGTTAGGTTAGGTAAAGGTTAGGTTAGGTTAGGTTAGGTAAAGGTTAGGTTAGGTAAAGGTTAGGTTAGGTAAAGGTTAGGTTAGGTATAGGCTCGGTTAGTATAGGTTCAATTTGTTTTTCAATATTTTTTGTCGCAAACCACTAACAAAATAATAATAAATAAAGTGATTTGCGACAGAAACGGTAAGTAGATTAATTCAAAAACACATCAAAACTCACCAGAAAATAAATAGTTCCGTCCACAAAAGTGAATTCGGTGTCAAACTGAAAATGTACTAAAATTAAAGCTAACTAATTATTATGATTATTAGAGATAGAGAGAGCCAACACACACACACACACTATAATACCCACCTGAGGAATATACTTGATAAGCGTGATGAACAGCTTGACATAGGACACATAGTAGAGGAAATCCAGCCACTGCACCACCACCGCCGCGCCCAACACCACCATCACCGCTGACACCACGGCCACGACCCCTAGTATGCCCTTAGCCGTTTTGGACACATGCTGGTCGCCTCTCTCGTACACACAACACTGGCAGACTTGGAGAATGCAAGCAGCGAAGGCATGTATGGAGAATATGACATCATTTAGTTGCACTGGGTTGACGCCGTATGGGTGACGTTTAAAGTACTGTATCTGGATAGTAGGACTCCAGTATAGGCATATATTAAATACACTATACATGAAAAAACCGACTATGTTAAGTGATAGGAAGTCAAAATGGAAGCCAATAACACTACGTCGTCTCCAGTTACTATAGGTTTGTGGGTAAAACGACACAGACCAGGCCACGAAATAGACCCAGCCTACTACGTCACTGAAATAGTCTAGGCCTTTGGAATGCGACACAGACACACGCACGAACGCTTCCGATAGGTCAGTCATATTAGCCGGTGTAGCGTTAACCACCAAATATGTATGGCCGATTCCTGATGGCTTTAGTGTCACTGTATAGGTCAAATTATCACTTCCGGATGGTAATAACAGGTCAGGGATAGGGTCAAGTATATCATCGCCTTCATGCGTAAAAATCAGTGTAATATTTTCCTTTAAAGTTCCTGTTACTTCCAAGCTCACATTTCTTACACTGGTGTGCAGTAAACTCACGTCACGGGGGGTAAAAGTACACTTAGCAGGTGTGTATGTGGTGTTATTAAGTCCAGCTGCCCTTGCCACAGGTGTGCTGGGGATCGCAACACCTGTACACACAAGGAAAATGCAACACACCACTTGATTTAGAAGAGAGTGCGTGGCTGCCATGGTGCCTCGGGGCGTGAAGAGGGCGTGTGTGTGTGGCCTGGTGCGTGGTGGTGCGTATGGTGAGACTGGTGACTCTGGTGTGTGTGGTGCCTTCCTTGCCACACGCTCATACTGCTGCACGGCTCATGGAGGTGTAGAGACAGGAGGGTGTGTGGTCAGCTGCTCCGCCCCTCCCCGCCCCGTCAGCTGATTGTGTGGCGTAAACACTCCCGCCTGTTGCTCGGACTCGCTTTAGACATTTGTTGCTTCTGCTACTTCTGCTGTTTCTGCTACTACTGCTTCTGCTGTTTCTGCTACTACTGCTTCTGCTGTTTCTGCTACTGATGCTTCTGCTGCTTCTGCTGTTTCTGCTTCTGCTGTTTCTGCTACTACTGCTCCTGCTGTTTCTGCTACTACTGCTCCTGCTGTTTCTGCTACTGATACTTCTGCTTCTGCTGTTTCTGCTACTAATGCTTCTGCTTCTGCTGTTTCTGCTACTAATGCTTCTGCTTCTGCTACTACTGCTTCTGATGCTTCTGCTTCTGCTGTTTCTGCTACTAATGCTTCTGCTTCTGCTGTTTCTGCTACTAATGCTTCTGCTTCTGCTGTTTCTGCTACTAATGCTTCTGCTGTTTCTGCTACTAATGCTTCTGCTTCTGCTGTTTCTGCTACTAATGCTTCTGCTTCTGCTGTTTCTGCTACTACTGCTTCTGCTGTTTCTGCTACTGATGCTTCTGCTTCTGCTGTTTCTGCTACTGCTGCTTCTGCTGTTTCTGCTACAGCTGTTTCTGCTACTGCCGTTTCTGCTACTACCACTACTACTACTACTACTACTACTATTTCTGCTACTACTACTACTGCTGCTTCTGCTACTACTGCTACTGCTGTTTCTGCTACTACTGCTACTGCTGCTACTACTACTACCTACTACTGTTGCATCTGCTGTTTCTGCTGCTACTACTACTACTACTACTGCTGCTACTACTACTACTACTACTACTGCTGCTACTACTACTACTACTACTACTACTACTACTACTACTACTACTACTACTACTACTACTACTACTACTACTACTTACTACTACTACTACTACTACTACTACTACTACTACTACTACTACTACTACTACTACTACTACTGCTACTACTACTACTACTACTGCTACTACTACTGCTGCTTCTGCATATACTGTTGCTACTACTATTACTTCTATTTATTGCAGTAAACACCACCCCTCTGATACTCACGATGACTTTTAGTATATGAAGTTACCGCTACAACTACTACTATTATTTCGACTACTACTACCACTACTATGTATACTACCACTACTATTGCATAACTCATCCCTAAGGCGAAGTTTACGGCTGCAATTAATGTAAAGATCAATAATTAAGTAAAATTTACACATATGTCATTTTACAAGATGCCATAAGTAGGTTACGGGAGCTGTCTTGAGTATAAGATATCTAGTTTTTTTGCAGTCTCCTTGTATTCTTATATTCCTATAGTTTGATTCTCATAATGAATAGTAGGAGCGATCGACACATACATATATTCGGTAATGCGAGGGATTACTATAAAGCGTACTGATAACTAATAATGCCAGCCTTGTGTAGCAACGTAATGCCTTGATAGATAATGAAAACAATGGGGCCCTTAACTATTGTATTTTGTGTTGATGAGGTAAATACCTAGATAAGTACTTTGTGAATGGACTTTGCTTTGTCTCGCTCGTGTGTTTGGTGATGAACCTTAACTAATTGCGCTATTGTTGTTGCCTGGTTAGCGTGAATTGACAGGATTGAAGAGGTAGTTAAGTTGATTGTTGAATTACTGTAAGAAAATATAAATATAAACTGTGTGATGACTTGAAAGAAATAAGCAATTTTTTTTATTATCTGCCATTATGATAAATAGAACATAAGAAAATAAGGAAGCTACAAGAGGCCGTGAGACCTACACGTGGTAGTTCCTGTAAATAGATAGTAAATCAGATGTAAATAGATAAGTAAAGAAATGAATTAAAATGTAGATGTAGCTATCATAACCAAAGCAAGTATGTGTATTTAACCAATCCTTATTTAATTCACAGGGGAAACAGTAAGTAGTTAGGTTGGTGAAATAGTAGTGATGTAGTAGTAGAATAGTAGGATAGTAGAATAGTTAGTGTAAGTAGTAGTAGTAGTAGTAGTAGTAGTAGTAGTAGTAGTAGTAGTAATAGTAGGTTAGTTAAATAAAAATGCGTCAGACATCGGAAAGCCGTAGAAATAAGCTGCGTCAATACGGAAATACACCTTCTCCTTGTGTGTTTGCCTGGCCAATCAGAAAGCGTCATTCACTGGCTGCTGTTACCTGATTGGTGGACGAGGTCAGCACAGGTTGGCAGGTAGCCGTGTCGTGTATCGATTCCGTATCACCACTGCGTCGAGAACTAACCTGGCACTGACACCGCATGTAAACACTGACTTGGCACCGCATGTACTACGTATACTGTAAACACATGTGCGCTCTCCGTGGTCTCGCGTCAAAATCAAGGCGATGACAAAGGAATGAGCTCGTCAATATCAAGGCCAGAATGACAAAGGAATGAACTGTTACAAAGAATCGGGGTTGAATGAGTGGTATGAATGAAGGTTGAAAGACAGATGTGGTTTTTAGGTCATGTGACGAAGAGAGAAGAGTTGGCAATGACGACTGCTGTAATTTTTCGAAGGAAGGACAAATATTTATACTCCCATTATCATAACAATTACTTTATAACTGATTGATTAATTGAATGCCAAAAAGGGGGATAACCATTATGATTATAGTACTCTGATAGCAGGCCTGATCAAGGGGTATAAGAGGGGGGCTATAGTGACTTTTCTGCCCCCATTCCCACGAACGAAGGCCCATGGGAATTGTGTATCATGAGTTTAACGGGAAGAATATAGTCTAAGAAAGCAGAATGAAAGGAAGATAAGAGGGAAAAATATAAAGGGATAGAATAGTGAGAGGCTGGTGAGGGATATCAACTGGAAACCTGAAAATAATAAGCAATAGTGAGATATAATAATAATAATAATATGATAGCAATGATGATGATAATAGTAATATGAGCAATCAGTAGTGACAGGTGAAAACTCTTGTACTCAATATATTTATTTACACGTATGATATATGGCACATAACGGTTTAGATATTTACACGATAAGGAGGTCTACGTACAAATATATAGTATAAGTATAAGTGCTGCATGTTATAGTATCACAGGTGTCGGGTTCATTGGACGGGTCGGAATGGCTCGGAGTGTTGTATCTGGGTCACTAAGGAAGATTTCAGACAAAAGGTTAACATTTTTCTATGAGTTCGCTTTATGTCTCCCTTAGCGGGCTGTCTCTCACCGTGTATAGTTGTGGCGCAGGCTATGGCTCGCGTAACAGTGAGTCGTGTTTTATTAGTTCTTCGAGGTGATGAATACGGGTTGCACTGTCTCACTCGTTGCTTCGGTAATAATGATAATGATAGTAATAATGATTCTAATACGGTAATAATAATATCAGTAATAATGATAATAGTAATGATAATGAAAATAATAATAATAACAATGATAATAACAAAAGTGATGATCATTTACCGAGCTGGACGACCCATCACGCACACACTTCTGTTCTTCACGATGGTGGTCATAATCAATAGACTCTTCACTACCTTTCTTTCTTCCTTTACTGTGCTACGCGCGGGAGAGGAGGAAAGAAGAGGAGAGGAGGGGAGGGAGGGAATCAAACTAAGAACAGCTCGAGGGGGACTGAAGGAAGGTGTGCGAGGGCGAGGTGGCGAGAAAACTCCACATCAAACCCACTCATTAAGTTCTCAAGGACGAGGTGATCTTCAGGAGAACTGTTTGAGGAGGGCGTTGATGGCGGTGATGGAGTTTTTGATGCGCTTTTGCTCCTTGAGGCCCGGGTCCGCCAAGGCACGACCGCTGCGCTCCGGAAGGCGACCTGAGAAAACACCACGAGTTAAGCTGCTATCACTGGTGCACATTAAGAAAAAAAGTGCAACTTTGCACCTTTAAAGGTGCAAAATGATGTCAGATTTTGTACCTTTAAGGGTGCAAAGTTGCACCCATAAAGGTGCACAGTTGCGCCCCTAAGGGGGGTTGCACCTTAAGAGGGTGCACCCTTAAATGTGCAAAATCTGTGACATCATTTTGCACCTTTAAAGGTGCAAAGTTGCACCTTTTTTTCTTAGTGTGTGGCATAGATCTAACGTCCTCTTATAGCTTCCTTATTTTCTTATGTTCTTATGTTTTTATTAGACTCTCAGCACACAACGGCGTAATATGTGTTATGGTGAACGTGGCGTGGCGGTATGAGTCGAGAAGGAAAGAAAAGGAAAGGGAAAGGTTTTGGGTTTAATGGCTATCGAAAACGCAAGGTAGACATACTAGCTTTTGGCACTTACATTTTTTTTCTAGAAGGCAACGCGTTCGGTTCTCTTACATGTGGGTACCTATTTATGTTCTTGGAAGAATTATACGTTTATTTCCTTGAGCGAATATATATCAGAGAAATCCTCCCTCGGGTAAATCACCTTTGTTCATGTCAAAGTCTTTACGTGTGAGAGCCTGACAAAATTATATAGGAGTTACATCATCAAAAACTATGAATGTATATTGTATATCCATTATTTTGTTTATACATAGCTCATAATTAAGTTTCTATAATGAAATACTTTGGTCGGAGTAAATGTGATTCCCTTACCCAAGAATTTTTCAAAAGAATCCTTGGTCACGGGATTCAGAATGAGGCAATGCTGACACACATGCTGAGGGTCACGCTGTTGACTGTTGTCTGCGTGATGCGCGGTGATGCTGCCTCCTCCCCCCTCCCACGGGCCTCCTCCTCCCATCCAGGTGTGAAATGTGGTTGTCAAGGTTTGTTGTCTTACCTGCGTGTCACGCCTACCTTTGGGGAACAGTCTGGTCCTGCCTCCGCCTGTCGGGGGTTCCGTGAAGCACTTCTCGATGTTGCTTCCCTCCACCACGATGGGCGCCGCGCCGCCCTCGCCGCCGCCCTCGCCGCCCATGCTCCTGCGGGCACAGACAGGCTATGAGTGATGGCTGACGGGACACAGCCACTGCGCCCCTTCAACCCCCCCAGTAGGAGGCTCACCTGCGGTTCAGTTTGGTGTTGAGGTAGTCACGCACGTCCGTCAGCAGCTGGTCCACGTCAGGGGACGTCTCGTGCCCTGGCCGCCGTCCGCGTCTCCGCAGGGGGGATCCACCACCCGCGTCACCCGCCCGCCGCGCTGCCCCTGCAAGGAATAGGTGTGTAAGGCGGGTTGTGGGGCCAGCGGGGCAAGAATGTGCTGCACGGAAGGCCGCGGGACTCACGGGCGTGGGCTGCATCCGGCACACAGCCGGAGTCTGATGAGGGCGGCGGCTGGCCCACGTCCACCACCAGGCGCACCTGTCGCCGGGAAGTGACGCGCACGTCGTGCTGCCGCGGCCCGGCGCGCACCTGCACCGTCACGTTGTCATCGGCGACAGGAGGTGATGGCAGCGGCTCCACGGGCGTACCGCTCCGCCCCCCGCGGTACCTTGGCAGTGTGGCTAAAAACATATCGAGGGCGCTGAGTGTGGGTGGCCGGAAGCCCCCGAGACTGTCCTCGGCGTCGATGTTGGAGGAGCGAGGTCTGCGGCGGCGCGTTCGTCTCGCCTCCATGGCGCGAAGCAGCCGCTCAGAGTGACTCGCCTCGCCGGAGTCTGAGGCCTCGTAGTCACTAGGGCGGGCGGGGGAGGGCTCCTCAGGAGAGGCGAGGGGACTCGCAGCGTCAATCGGAGAATCTTCCTGAAGTTCTCGTCTTCGTGGCACCACCTGGTGCAGTCCCGCCCGCCTCCTTCCCGAGGTTTCACTGGGTGCCCGCCGGGGCCCTTCCATACCACTACGCCCCGGCGGGTACCACCGCCGCCCCTGCTGCCGGGCTTCCTGGAGGACAACGTCCTGTAGAGCGTCTTGTGGTCTCGCTCTCGGCCGCCTTGCCGCGGCCTCGCTGGGCTCTCCTGCCTCCCGGTCGTGAGGGGCGTGACCCCTGCCACGTTTGCTAGCAAGCTGGCGGGCGGCGCCGCTGTCAAGGGCCCCAGCGACTGGCGAGGGTTTTCTTGGGATTAACGTAGGACCGCCGCGCCCCACGCCATTCACGCTCTCTGCCGATGCCTCGGAGGGCGAGCGTGGTGCCCTACCAACCATCTCCACCACGCCGGAGTCTGAGGAGGAGGCGTGGCCCACCGCCGCAGCCTCCACCTCGTCCCCGCCGCGGGCAGACTCGCTGGAGGAGGACGCGTCGTGCTGCCTCGCCCCTCTGTTGCTGCCGGCGGGGCGTGGCGAGGCCGCGGAGGTGTCCGGGAGCGACTCACGGAAGGTGTCGAGGGGGTGGTCGTCCTCGTGGTGGTCCTGAGAGGCGTCATCAAGCAGTGGCTCGGAGGGGAGGGGGAGGGCAGGCACCACGCCCCCGCTGTCCTGCATGCGTGTGGAGGTGAAGGAACGCCTCCCCTCGCGTTGCCCCACGACGCACTGATGCTCCGCCGACCCCCTCACCGCGCCCCGCACACCCTGCTGGGCACGCGGCGCCTCACCCTCGAGGTCGCCGCTGCCAGGCTGCTCCTCGGGATGCGGCGCCGCCTCAAGAATCCTCGCCGCCACACACAAAGCCTCCGCCGCCACCAGCCTTTGCTTCTCCTCCTCCTCCTCCTCCTCCTCTTCCTCCTCCTCCTCCACAACGATCCTCTCCTCCACCACCTCCACTATGGACTCCTCCAATGCCTCCAGCAGAGAGTCAATATCCGCCTCCATGTCCAGGCCTCCACCCGCCACCTCCACCTCCTCCATCACGCTGTCCTCCACCACTGAGACGCCCTCCCCAATATCCTCTGTAATAGTCTCCTCCGCCACCGTATCCTCCCCAGCTTCCTTCCCCTCCTCCTCCTCCTCCTCCTCCTCTTCTAGGGCCTCCTCCACCAACACACTGACTCCACATACATCAGTACTGTCTTCCACCTCTACCACTCCACAGCCTTCTAACACAACACTGTTTTCCATCGCCACCTCCTCCTCCACCATCACCAAACTACTTTTTTCGTCGCCTTTTTCTTCTTCCTCCTTCTCTTCTTCTTCCGTTTTGTCTTCATTCCCCTCCATAATGTCCTTACTTTCCTCCTCTTCTTCCTCCTTCTTCTCATTCTCATCCTTTTCCTCCTTCTCTTCTTCCAATATTTCTTTATTCCTTTCAGTAATGCCCTTAATTTCCTCTTCTTCCTCTTTCTTTTCATTCTCCTCCTCCTCTTCTTCCTTCATTTTACTTCCATCTACTCCTTCTTCACTTCCTAACCTGGTATCTTCAACGTCCTCCTCCTCCTCTTCTCTATCTCCTTCACCTCCTTCCTTCACTAATCCAGTCTCTCCACTATTCTCCTCCTCCATCTCCTCCTCCTCTTCCATCATCACCTCAGTACCTCCACTTTCCTCAGGTTTCTCCACCACAACCACCACCACAGATTCCTCAACTCCACTCTCTTCCACAAAAATTATATCAACACTTTTCTTCTCTGCTTTCTTCATGTCTCTTTCCTCTACTTCATTTTTCTCACTTTCATCTTTCAATGCATTTTCATCTTCATTTTCTTTTATTGTATCAGGATCATCTTCATTTGCCTCCTTTGTCTCCTTCTCCTCCTCCTCCCCCTCCCTCCTTCTCCTCTTCCTCCTCCTCTTCCTTAACCTCAGAATTGCTACCATCTGTTTTCTTTTCTTTCTCCTCTTCCTCTTTCATATATTTAGCCATCATGTCCTCCTCCTCCTCCTCCTCCTCCTTCTCCTCTTCCTCATTTACCACATTTTCTTTCTCATCATTGTAAATATCAATAACTTTCTTTGCATTTTCATTCTCTTCTTCTTCATTTTCTTCTTCTTCTACGTCTTCTTTATTATCTTCTTTTTCTTCTTCATTCGCAACCTCTATGTCTTCTCGACCTTTGTCTTCTGATATTTCTTCTTCTTTATTTTCTTCTTGTAGCACGGCCTCTTTCTCTTCTTTCTTCTCTAATTCTTCTGTTTCTGTAGCATTTTCCTCTACGTTTCTCTTATCATCCATATTTTCCATATCCTCCTCTTCTTTGTCTTTCTCTTTATTCCCATCTTCGTCTTCATTCTTTTCTCTATCTACTACAATATTCTCTTCCTCATCCTTCTGTTCTTCCATACTAACCTCAACTTCTTCATATTTTTCTCTATCTACTACGATATACTCTTCCTCATCCTTCTGCTCCTTCATAATAACCTCAATCCCTTCATTCTTATCTTTATCTACTACAACATCCCCTTCCTCATTTACCACATTCCACTGTTCCTCTACCTCAAGCTCTTTATCATCCTCATTTTCTACTGACGAAGGCCGCTGTGAAGGACTAACTAGATCAGTAAACTCCTCATCCTCATCAATCGTTGAAAGACTCGAACTGGTGTCCTCCTGAAGACTCTGCTGTACGGACGTCGTGACTCTATACATGTCCTCAAAGGTGTCCTGAGCGTCTCCTGAAGGTGCCTCGTCGTCAGGAGCGTCTGGTGTGCTTGTATAAGGGTCCCCGTCTTCCTCTTCTTCTTGTGGTGGTGATGGTTGTGATGCTTCTGACGACTGGAGGTCTGGAGTGGTTGGGCAACTGACGGAGGAAGCTCTTACTACCGTTACTCTGTCCCAGGAATCCTCTGTACCTTCACTACCATCATCTTCTTCTTCCTCCTCCTCCTCCTGCTCCTCCTCCTCTACTTCTTCTCCATCTTCTATTTGACTGTTTTCCTCACTCATGTATATTTCTACTTCCTTATTTATTTCAATCTCTTCGTTATTACCTCTGTTTTCTGATTCCATATTTTCGTTCTCTTCCTCTTCTTCCTCATTTGTTGTGTCTTCATTTATTTTCAGAGCTCTCGTGTTATTTTCTTCCATGTTGTTTTGATTTACTTGTTCTTCCTCTTCTTTATTTTCTTCGTCTTTTTCTCTCATTTCCAACATTCTTTCTCCCTCTTCTTCATCGTCTAGAATTCCCTCATATTCCCTTCCGTTATTCCCTTCCTCTGTATCGTTTGTTATTGCCTCTCTCTGCTCTTTCTCCTCTTCTGTTCTATCTATCTCTTCTTGTGTTAAATTATCATCCGTTTTCTCCTCTCTCTGTTCTTCCTCCTGTTCTGTTTCATCTTCTTCCTCTCCTTTACTGAGTTCTGCGTCACCATTCCCTTGTTCAGTAATATGTTCCGTTTCGGCGTTCCCCTGTTCCGTATCAGTGTTCCCTTTTTCCATGGCGTGTTCCGTTCCAATGTTCCTCCGTTCTGCTTCGTTTTCTGTTGAACAAGGCACTGAATCTATCACTCCAGACGAACTATTAACTTCTTGGCTATTAATTATCTCTTCTACCCCCTTTCTTTCTCTTCTTTCTTCCATATTTCCTTCTTCATTCCCACCCTCATCACCACCATCACCACCATCATTAGTATTACCATCAGTTTCATTTTCTACAGTGTTATCGTTTTGGGTTAAGATTGCAAGACTTTTCTCAATGACAGTATTTACAACGGCTCTTCCCTCTGTTTCTGCATTATTATCACTATGGTTGTTGGTGGTGATGGTGTTGTTGGAGGTGGTATCTTCACCCTCCAAGTCCGTCTCATCAATTCTTATGGCATCTATAACTTGTGTGTCTGTATCGTCATTAGTTTCCGTGTAGTCTATGGTGTCAGGGCTCGTGGTTATATTTATAGTGGGTATTAAGGTGGTGATGGTGGTGGTGGCCTCGTCAGCAGAAGTGGTGGTGGTAGTGGTGGTGGTGGTAGTGGTGGTGGTGGTGGGTTCTGTCCCGCTAACATTCTCCTCCTCATCCGTAGCGTCGCAGTCCACAAATCCGCTTTCCAGTAGCATCTCCTTCCCACTGGACACAAAACCAACTATCTCACGCACAGAAGGCACTTTATCCCTCCCTTCACTCACCTCGCTCACCTCACTCACCTCACTCACCTCACTCACCACCTCCTCCTCCTCCGTCATCACACTCTCACTCACTTCACTCTCCACGCCCTCACTGATACTGTAGGACTCATTCGTTTCTAGCCCTGAGGACTCTACAGGCACCGTGACTTCGCTGATGGAGTGGCTACCGGCGGCCTCGCTATAGTCACTCTCCGTCTTGCAGGTTTTCGTGAAGGATATGAAAGAGTCTGAGTCGTAATCTCCGGCACTTGAAGCTAAGCTTTCAGGTGCTCCAGACTCCTCCTCGTCCTCGTCTTCGTCCTTTGCTGCGTCTGTGTCCGCCGTGTTGCCTCTCGCCCTCTCCTCTTGCCTTTGTTTAGGGGCGTCAGGCGGTAGTTGTATTTTTATGGTATTTCTTTCTGAGATTTCGTTGTCGTCCACCTCGCCATTGCAAGTCCCGTTCACGACTGGAGTTGGTGAGGAATCTTGGCTCAGAGATTTGAAGGTGATGGTTCTCTTCTAAAGTCTTATGGCTTGAGAGAGAGATATGTGCGGTGGTCGTCTTTCCTTGGGCCTCGTCGTTCATCCCAGCGAAGTCTCCACCAATGGCCGCGGATACCAGGTCAGAATCTAATGTATCTTTTGATGGGGATTCATTCTCCATGCGTCGTGACAGGCTGGAGGCGCCGTCAGGGAACATCGGCATCGTCTCCACAGAGTTGTGAGGACGTGGGCTGAGAGCGAGGGCCTGACCTGCCACACTGAACCGCGGCGAGGTGCTGGGGGAAGACACCGATATGATATCCGAGGCGGAGGAGAGACTGGTGGGGGAGGGAGTGGCGGGAAGCTGTTGCCGCGTGAGGGTTTGCTGGGAGCTGCTTTGGATGTCAGATTCGATGCTGGAGGGACCACCACCACCACCGCCCCCGCCACTGACACCGTCCGTCCCGCTGGCCATCGCGGTCTCCTGCCACGCCGCTAAGGCCTCCTGCCCGACGCCATTCTCCCCGCCACCCGCAGGAGGGATTTGTGATGCCTCGCTGAGCAACAAAGGCACGCGGGTTCCCGTGAGTTCCAGGGGCGGCGCGACGTGTGGGCGGCGCGGCATGGAGGCGTGCCGCTCCTCCAGGCGTGCAGAGAGTCGCGGGGGCAGCGTGGGAGCGAAGGTCACGTCTCGCGAGGCCTCGTCTTTGATAGGCACGTAGAAGGCGAGTTTGGCGGCGCGTTGGGTGGCGGCGCGGCCCTCATCCTCCTCCAGGCTGTCGTAGTACTCTGGGTCGCTGCCGGGGGCCGGGCGGCGGTGGGGCGCGGGGGACGGGGGACGTAGCAGGTAGTCTGTCTGGCTGGACGAGTCAGTGAGGCTCGCAGAGAGGATGTTCTTCTGTAGCGTCTTGACTGATGAGTGTTTAGAGACCCACTCCCGCCGCTGGGAGCGCCGCCCCAGGGCCCCCGCCGACACTGTTGAGGCGGCTCCCGCGCTGCTCAGGAGCGGGCTGTCCCCCAGCACCGCCTGTGTCTCTGCCTCGATGAATTCGTTCATCCTTTTCGCCCACCGCTGCGGGGGCTCCAGCGAGGCCTTGGTGCGGGGCGAGAGGGAGGCGGCGTGGCCTGGAGGCATCACCAGCAGGCCCCGCGCCGCGCCCATGCTGCTGAGCGCCGCGATGGTCTCGTAAACCACCGTGGAGCTCACGCACCGGAAGTCCCGCAGGTCTGGCATGGAGCTGCGTCGGTCCAGCCGTGGCCTGGGCAGCACCACCACGTGGCTGTCCATGGCGGGCAGGGGGGCGGGGGGCGCCTCACCGCGGGGCCTCAGGGGATGCGTGCTGCTGCCACTCCTGACGCTGCTCTCACTGCTGTCGCGTCGCCCTCGACGCTTCAAGCGGGACTCCAGCTCCTCCGGCGGCAGCGTCGGGTACGCCTTTTGGTTTTCTCGGATGACTTCAGACGTACCTGGTGGGAAGGGCCGCGTGGCCAGCACGGGGTGGCGGCGCGTGGGTGGCGTGCGGGCGTGGGAGCGCGCAAAGCGGTCACTCGTGGACGCCTCCTCCAGGGTCCGCTGCCGCCGCTGTTGAGGAGTCTGGAAGACACGCGCCCTGCGGAGGGAGGGATCAGCGGGTCAGGGGAATGAGGCAATATTAACATTACATCATGACCAATTTTTTCGATAAAGATTCTCTCTCTCTCTCTCTCTCTCTCTCTCTCTCTCTCTCTCTCTCTCTCTCATCCCCCCCCCCACCCACCCACTCACCGGGCATCCAGGGAGTGGTCTTCCCGCCGCACCAGCCGCATCGCCTCGTCCAGGTCGGGAACAGACTGACACATCCGCATCTTCCTCGCCTGTGAGTCGCCTCCTTCTCCCGCAAACTCCCCATCCACAGACCTGAAGATGGAGGCCGCCTTGGCTTCCCGCGCCTGACGGATGGGCTCCCGAAGGAACCTAAACATAAGTGTGTCTCGTTCTTTTTTCCGATCCGTCAAGATCTGTTCACGCCGCCGCCGTTCCTCCAGTTCCTGCCGCCTCACATCGCGCTCTCGTGCCCTTGGGAAAAAAGGATAATTAGTATTTACAACAATACTATACTTAACCCCTTCACGCCCAAATCTTTCCTTTGCTAAAAAAAAAATGATCTGCTGTCGAGCCATAAAATTACAAAAAGTAACTTAATATACCAAATTAGTTAGTGGACAAGGACACTAAACAGGTCATATGTATAAAATATTGCTTATATTCACTAAAAATTGTCTAGTGGTATCCAAATTACAATGAAAATTACGTTCTGGGCCTCAAGGGGTTAATTACTAAATACTAAACTTACTAAACAATACTAAAGACTGTAATTATAAACAATAGTCAGGCATAAGGCAGCAATTTTCATTTATGCAACAAATTTACAGAGAAAACACAAAATAACACATTGCAGAAATCTTATTACTGAAAAAGGAAAACTGAACAAATAGAAGAAAAGAAAATATATTTGAAAAGAATTTGGAATGCAAGACAAGTTACAAAGACACGACAAAGATACAAGAAATATACGCATATACAAGATTAATAGCAGGTATTGAAGAAAATAAATGGGCTCGTATAAAAGGCTTATCCCAACATATCTGATCTGAGCATATTTCTGGAGGATGAGAAAGGGAAATTGGGTTCATTCTAAAGCTTTCTGGTAATGGATAACATGAAATAATTGAGTTTAAGTGTTATTTGAGAAAGGGAAAGAAGAAATGTGTGAAATGGATATTCCTGGTAAATGCTGCGATGAAATTTATTAAGAGATTGTTGCTCGGGAAGAAGAAATATAAATGGATACTTGTGAGGAATTTTTTATGAAGAGGAAAGAGAAAATGTGTTTGTCTGAAAGGCGGTGAGTACAGGATAATTTTTTGAGACAGAGAGAAAGAAAGAGTCGCCAAAAAAATAGAGGGAGATAATGAGATAAATATTGTTTTTCTCTCTCTCTTTATTGAAACAATTCTAATTATTAATCACACAGATATGGATCACTTCCTCTCTCTGTCTCTGTCTTTTTTTCTCTCTTTTTCGCTCTTCCCTCCCCCCCTTCTCTCTCTCTCTCTCTCTCTCTCTCTCTCTCTCTCTCTCTCTCTCTCTCTCTCTCTCTCTCTCTCTCTCTCTCTCTCTCTCTCTCTCTCTCTCTCTAGTACTCACTCTTGTCTCTCTTTATTCTCCCTGGAAAGCGATCGAACCCTCCTCAGCAAGGCTCTCGTGGTAGCATCCTTATTGGGACTCAGACTACGGGAGGCGGTGGCGACATTAGTGGCGGTGGCGGTGGCGGCCCTTCTGTTCCCCCCCCGCCAGGCTCCTCCTCTCCCTCCATCATTGCCATCATCAGCACTCGAACCACTGTGTGAATATCAGGTGTTAAAAAAATTTGTTGAAGTAATTGTTGTTGAAGTAATTGTCGAAGGTGTTGAGATAAAAAATTGTATGTATAGTGTTGAAGATTAGATGTTAGTGTTAGTGTTAGTGGGGGGGGATGGGGTGTCTGTGTGTGTGTGTGTGGGTGGGTGTGGGGGGGAGGGGGTGTCTGTGTGTGTGTGTGGGTGGGGTGGGGGGAGGGGATGTCTGTGTGGGAGGGAGGGGGTGTCTGTGTGTGGGGGGTAGGTGGGGGGGAGGGTGTGTGTGTTGGGGGGGGTGTCTGTGTGTGTGTCTCTGTGTGTGTGTGTGTTTGTGTGTGTGTGTGTTTGTTACTCTTGCTTTACTGTAAACGATAATTATAATAGATGAAAAAACAGGATTTTTTTAATAAGTTTCCACAGCTTTGTTAAGAGTTTAATATAAATAAGCATATAATTAATGGAATATATAAGGATTAAAAAGGAAACAAAAAGAAGTGGAAAATAAAAAAATAAATGAATAAAGAAACCGAGAAAAAAGAGAAAGAGAAAAATATATAGGGGATAAGATAGAAGATATAGATAAAAAAGCTGAGAGAAATATATAGATAAGAAAAGAATACATTAATCTTTTTACATATATTGACGATAAGGAGGACGATAAAGGAAGACATTATAAGAGGAAGAAACAAAGGAGGGAGAGAGGGGACGTAAAGGAGAGAGAGAGAGAGAGAGAGAGAGAGAGAGAGAGAGAGAGAGAGAGAGAGAGAGAGAGAGAGAGAGGAGAGAGAGAGAGAGAGAGAGAGGAGAGAGAGAGAGAGGAGAGAGAGAGAGAGAGAGAGAGAGAGAGGAGAGAGAGAGGAGAGAGAGAGAGAAAGAAAAAAAAAAAGAAAGAAAGAAAGAAAGAAAAGAAAAAAAAAAGAAGCAAGGAAAAAAAGATCATAAAATAAAGATTATAAAAGTGTGCCAAGAAAAATTACAC
>JACEEZ010011903.1:42500-45000 GCA_016584305.1 Chionoecetes opilio | reverse complement strand
AGAAAAATTAACCAGTACGAAAAGAAAAATCATTGCAACTACTATGAATAGAAAATATAATCACTACGAAAAAAAATTAACCCCTGTACGAAAAGAAAAATTTACCACTACGAAAAGATAAATTAACCAGTACGAAAAGAAAACTTGACCACTACACGAAAAGAGAAAAATAACCACTACGAAAAGAAAAATTTACCACTACGAAAAGAAAAATTTACCACTACGATAAGAAAATTTACCACTACGAAAAGAGAAAAATAACCACTACGAAAAGAAAAATTTACCACTACGAAAAGAAAAATTTACCACTACGAAAAGAAAAATTTACCACTACGAAAAGAAAAATTTACCACTACGAAAAGAAAAATTTACCACTACGAAAAGAAAAATTTACCACTACGAAAAGAATAAAATAAACACTATGAAAAGAAAAAAAGAAACATCACAGGAAAAAATAGCCAGTACCAAAAAAATAATTGTTATGACCCACGATTTGCTCCCTCTTCCATCAGTGTCATGGTTTGGTTTGGTTACTTGTAGTGGGGGGTGGGGGGTGTAAGGTGATGGGAGAGGGGATGGGATGGGAATGATCTCTCTCTCTCTCTCTTCTCTCTCTTCCCCTTCTCTCTCTCTTTCTTCTTCTCTCTCTCTCTCTCTCTCTCTTCTCTCTCTCTCTTCTCTCTCTCTCTCTCTCTCTCTCTCTCTCTCTCTCTCTCTCTCTCTCAATGTGTCGTGCTCCTATTTTCATAAAGATATAATTGAATACACGCATCCTCCTCCTTCTCCTCCTCCTCCTCCTCCTCCTCCTCTTCCTCTTCCTCCTCCTCTTCCTCTTCCTCCTCCAGCATTGAAATTGAAGCACGAGAGGAGGAGGAAGAGGAGGAGAGGCAAACGAGTAAAAAGAACAGAGGCAGAAGGAAAATAATATTAAGACAAAGGACAAGGAGGAGGAAGAGAAAGAAGGAGGAGGAGGAGGAGGAGGAGGAGGAGGAGGAGGAGGAGGAGAGGAGGAGGAGGAGGAGGAGGAGGGAAGGAAGAATTATGCTCCCATGTATTCGACAGGTAAATCACGTAAGCCAAAATAACAACAGAGAGAGAGAGAGAGAGAGAGAGAGAGAGAGAGAGAGAGAGAGAGAGAGAGAGAGAGGAGAGAGAGAGAGAGAGGAGAGAGAGAGAGAGAGAGGACGATGATGTTCCTGTGGAACATCTACATGGACGATCTTCTCCGGCAGCTGCCAGCAGTCTCGGCTTACGCTGATGACTGTACTCTCTCCTGCTCCTACCCGCGACATGACAGTGGGCGTGCTGCTGATGAGGTCAATCAGCAGCTGAGTGTTATACAGGAGTGGGGTATACGTTGGCAGGTGACCTTTGCTCCGGAGAAGACACAGGCAATGGTGGTTTCTCGGTCCCCCGCTGCCGGGCCAGCAGTGGAAGGTAGGCTGCGGTTTGGTGGCGTTCCTCTCCCACTCCAGGAAGCCGTCAAGGTTCTGGGAGTAGAGGTGGACCGAGAGCTAAGGTTTGACGGCCACATCAAACACATTGCTAAAAAGGCCTCTCACAGGGTCTCTGCCCTACGAAGGGTAGCCAGATTCCTCGACAGGGGAGGGAAGCTCTTGCTCTACAAGGCCCAGATACGGCCTTACTTAGAGTACGCCGCCCTCTCCTGGATGTCGTGTGCAGCCTCGCACACTAGGAGGCTGGACAGCATCCAGCGTCGAGCCCTGCGAGTGGTGGATGCTGCAGACCCCCCAGACCCACCAGCCCAGTTCGAGCCAGTGAGTCCTCTCGACTCACTGGAACACCACAGGGACGTCGCGGCGCTTGTGGTATTCCACAAGTCACAGGTGCAGGGAGTGCCACACCTGGCTGGGTTACGACAGCTTCCGAGAATCGCCACGCGAAGCACGAGAACGGTGCTTACCAGTGGTGATGCAGTGGAGATGCCGCGTTCCCGTGCCAGCCAGCACCAACGCACCTTTGTGGGCCGCGTCTCCAGGATGTGGAACATTTTCACGGCCGCTGTCCCTCACATCCAGGAGATGAACACACAAAGTGTAAAGTTGGCGGCCAATCGGTGGAGACTGTCGAAGCCCACCCCGCTGACGCTAGTGATACTGTGACACTAGTGACAGCAACAGTGCCTCAACAGTGATGCTTATATGTATATAATGTTAGTTTTTTTAGGTCTTTGTATTTATGTGTATATAGCTATATTTACTTGCCCATAAGATAGGTAGCACACTACAGTGCACCTTTGGGGTTCATATATATGTATGTTTAAATAAATAAAAAAAAAAAAAAAAAGAGAGAGAGAGAGAGAGAGAGAGAGAGAGAGAGAGAGAGAGAGAGAGAGAGAGAGAGAGAGAGAGAGAGAGAGAGAGAGAGAGAGAGAGAGAGAGAGAGAGAGAGAGAGAGAGAGAGAGAGAGAGAGAGAGTATAAAGCAATCCCCATTCAGTAGATAATAATTTCACCTCAGTTTTCTTACTTACATTTCAC
>JACEEZ010011903.1:32500-37500 GCA_016584305.1 Chionoecetes opilio | reverse complement strand
ACGCTACCGTGTGTACATCTTGTCGCTTGTGACTGAATGTTCGCTAAGGCTACGTCCACACTAGGCATTACGATGCGCATTATAATGCTGGAACTCGATTTTCGTGTTGAGTGATGCTGGAGAGTAATGTGGGAGGCAAATCTAGCGCGGGGCATTTCTGCAACGTAATGCGCGCATCATAGCCGTCTGGCTCTCTCTGGTACAAGTCAGCCAATGTTATGATTCAGTAAACTCCCGCCCGCATCATGTGCTGCAGGAAGTAATGCGCGCATCACGCCAACACTAGTGTGGACGCACATCGGTTCTGCATCACTTCCCGCATCACATGTGCATTATAATGCGCATCGTAATGCCTAGTGTGGACGTAGCCTTAGCGAACATTCAGTCACAAGCGACAAGATGTACACACGGTAGCGTGTGGCATCACTAACAAGCGGTCCGGCGGCTTTGTTGATCAACACGTCTTTGTTAGTAAACGGACTGAACCTCGTAAACAGACTGCTGCTCACACGACACCGGGGAACATTGGGACCACATCGTATTCGGGAACATAGGTACCGGGGAACATTGGGACCACATCGTATTCGGGAACATAGGTACCGGGGAACACCGGGATGACTCCCCCATGAGGACAGCCGCCATGGTAATCACGACACGAGAGACAATTGTCATGCTAACTGTTAAATTACCCGAGACAATTATTTTGTTAACTATTATGTTAACTTGCTGGCAGAGAAACAATGCACGAAGAAGCGTATAGAACGAAGGCACGAGGACGTATACAGAAAAAATGAGAGAGAAAAAAACATATACCAAAAAAAGACAAGAAAAATGCATTTGCAACAAGAAATCATGGCAATAAAATAAGGTCAGCGTGCAGTCAAGGAGAAGATGTTAACACGAAACAAATATAAAAAGATATTAGGATTTTTTTTTTGAAACGTAATCCTTTTTTCGTTCTCAAAGCAAACACGGACCTAACAAATAACAAGGAAAAAAATGGAAATCACAGAAGGTCTATAATCCTTTCAGTAATGTTATGTATCTTTTGCATTATCATAATTTATCTTTTTGTCTTTGCTTTGATGTGAAGATGCGATGAAAGACAAAGGAAAAAAAGGGAAAGAGAAAATAAATTTAAAAAATGGGATAATAGGAAGATGAAAAAAAACAAAGAAATAGGATTATAAACAAATACAAACAAAAAATATAGAAATAGAAAATACATGAAAATTGAAGAAAAGGAAAATAAAAAAAAAAATAATAATAGATCAAGTAAAAGAGTAATACAAAAAATGAAAGACAAGATAAATAAAAACTTAGGAATAAGATGATGAGAAATGATGAAATATGATAATACAAATAAAATACAGAGATAAAATATATTAAAACTTACGAATAGGAAGATGAAAATGATGAAATATGATAATACAAAATAATATAAAGAGAAAATATATAAGAACTGGAGGATAGGAAGATGAAAATGATGAAATATGATAATAAAAAAAAAATACAGAGAAAAAATATATTAAAACTTATGAATAGGAAGATGGAAATAATGAAATATGATAATACAAAATAGAATACAGAGAGAAAATATATTAAAACTTTAGAATAGGATGATGAAAATGATGAAATATGATAATAAAAATAATATAAAGAGAAAATAAATAAGAACTGGAGGATAGGACGATGGAAATAATGAAATATGATAATACAAAATAGAATACAGAGAGAAAATATATTAAAACTTAAGAATAGGAAGATGGAAATGATGAAATAGGATAATACAAAAAATAAATAAACAAAACAAAAACATAGAAACTGGAGGATAAGAAGAAAAAAAAAATAGGATCATGCCAAAAAATACAAAGACAAAATACATGAAAACTTATGAATAGGAAGATGAAAATAATGAAGTATACTAATAGATTATAATAACAAATAATAAAATAATGAAATAATAATTAATAATAAAAAATAAGAAAATAAAAAACTGGATAGACTAGAATATTAAAGAAAAAAAAGACAGACAAAAAGATAGAATAAATGAAGATATTGGAGATAGAAAATAAAAACTAAGAAACTAAAGAATAGAACCAAAAAGAATAAAAGAGAGAAAGAAAGAAAGAAAGAAAGAAAAATATTGCATGGTAAAGAGAAAATGAATGAGAAAACAGATTACATAGACAAGAGAGGAAAGGACAAAATATAATACAAAGAAAATATTTGAGAACTTGAGGATAGGAAGATGAAAATAATGAACTATGATAATGCAAAATATAAAATAGAGAGAAAATTAATTAAACCTTATGGCGCCCTGTCACCCTATAGCGAGCGTATCACACTTGCTTATGCCAGGGTATGAAAAATATCACTTTCCTTATTCACCTGTCAGCTATCGCTCTCTTTATTCCTTTCTTTCCTTCTGGCTTTTACACACAACCCCCTCTCTCTCTCTCTTTCTCTCTCTCTCTCTCTCTCTCTCTCTCTCTCTCCTCTCTCTCTCTCTCTCTCTCTCTCTCTCTCTCTCTCTCTCTCTCTCTCTCTCTCTCTCTCTCTCTCTCTCTCTCTCTCTCTCTCACGCTGGCATACGGCGAGGCAGAACATTATTTTAAAGAATACTTAAAAATTTAGTGCGTATTCCGACGTATGGTTTATACGCTAAGCATACGTTAGGCATACGCTGAATACGCTAGAGGTACGACAGAGGTACGTTACTCATAGGTCGAGTACGCTGACCATACGCTGGCGATACGCTACTCATACGCTACTCACAGGATCAATACGGTAAGTGTACGCACAATTCTGCATTTTCAAGGGCTTTTTTTGCGTATGAAAATTATGTTATGAATTTTCTTACGCAACTCATACGTTTCTCTCATATGCAATAGTGTGACAGGGCCAATAGGAATAGGAAGATGAAAATAATGAAATAGAATACTGTAATACCCAAAAATATACAAACAGAAAAAAATGTAGAAACTGGAGGATAGGAAGAAAAAAAAACAAAGAAATGGGATAAAACAAAACAATACAAAGGGAAAATGAATGAAATTGGAAAATAGTTAGTTGAAAACAATGAAATAAGATAATACAAGAAAAAACATACTCAGAGAAAACAAATAAAAACGAAAACAGTCAGATAAAAAAAATAATAATGCCAAAAAATATATGCAGAAAAAACAAATAAAAACGAAAATAGTCAGATAAAAAGAAATAATAATACCAAAAAACATACTCAGAGAAAACAAATAAAAACGAAAATAGTCCATGAAAACAAAGCAATAGGATAATTTAAAAAAATACAAAGAGAAAATAAATGAAAACTTAAGAAGAGGAAGATAAAAATAATGAAATTGGATGAAACAAAAAAATACACGAGTAGGATCTTAGTAGAAGTAGAAGTTAGTAGAGTAGGTAGAAAGATTAAAAAAAAACAATGAAATTAGATAATACAAAAAAATAGATCGAATACCTTAGTTGATCTTCATTTGTTTCATGGAGGACGGAAGGCGAGGCAGAGGATGGGCGTGCGTCATGGGTCGTGGGCGTGGGCGTGCGGGCGGCCAGGCGGAGGGAGAAGGAAGCGTGGGTAGTCATGGTGGTGAAGATAATAAAAATAATAAAAAAACCTTCTATATTTTTTTCTCACTTTTTCCTCATTTGAATTAATAGAAGAAATAGCACTTTTTTTTTCTATCACTTCTTCCTCATTTCAATAATATAAAAAATAACTTCTTCCTTTTTCCATCACTTCTTCTTCATTTGAGTTATATAAAAAATAACTTCTTTATTTTTCCATCACTTCTTCTTCATTTGATCAATAAAAAAGTAAGTTCTGTATTTTTCTATCACTTCTTCCTCATTTGAATTAATATAAAAAAATAGCTTCTTTATTTTTTATCACTTTTTCATCATTTAAATTATTATAAAAACACTTCTTTTTTGCAATCACTTCTTCATCATTTAATTAAATTAATATAAAAAAGTCATTTCTTTATTTTGTCACTTTTTCCACATTTGAATTAATTTAAAAAAAATCACTACTTTTTTCTGTCACTTCTTCATCATTTTACGAATTTGAGTCCATCTTAAATAAGTAAATTAATAAAGATGTATAAAAAATGTCATTAATATAGAAATATTTGATTAATCGTGTTTTTTCTAGTTTTACTTTCACTCCAAAAAAAAAAAAATCAAGTTATTACAAAAAAAAAATATATAAATTGTATATTGTGTCTCATTTTCTATATAATTCATTTTATTTACATTTCTTTTCACTTTCTTTTACATTTCGATACGCCATTGATTATATTTTATGGTTGAATTTTATACTTCTCATCAATATCAGAGAGAGAGAGAGAGAGAGAGAGAGAGAGAGAGAGAGAGAGAGAGAGAGAGAGAGAGAGAGACAGAAGGATTACCTCCATGAAATATTGACCCAACTTCCCAGAGGTCAAGAAGACGAAACTTTAGCTCTCTCTCTCTCCCTCTCTCTCCTCTCTCTCTCTCTCTCTCTCTCTCTCTCACTCCTCTCCCTCTCCCCTCTCTCTCTATCTCTCTCTCCTCTCCTCTCTCTCTCTGCTCTCTCTCTCTCCTCTCTCTCTCCTCTCTCTCTCTCTCCTCTCTTTTTCTCTCTCTCTCTTTCTGTCTCTCTCTTTCTCTTTCTTTTCTCTCTGTCTCCTCTTTCTCTTTCTCCCTCCTCACACATATAAACAAAGCAAAAATTGAGGAGAGCAGAGATGAGAGAGAGAGAGAGAGAGAGAGGAGAGACGAGATGAGAGAGAGAGAGATCGACGAGACGGAGAGAGAGAGAGAGACGAGAGAGAGGAGAGAGGGAGTTTCGAAGGACGTGACCGCAAGACCTTTTTTCATGATAGCAAATTATACTGGTTGTTGTTGTTGTTGTTGTTGTTGTTGTTGTTGTTGTTGCTGGTGTTGGTGGTGGTGGTGTAGAGAAATAAATATGCAGCAGACAAAGAGGAAAAAGAAGTAGT
>JACEEZ010011903.1:25000-30000 GCA_016584305.1 Chionoecetes opilio | reverse complement strand
CTAGTATTAATATATTTGTTTATTAACCAATCTATATGTCTATGTAAGAAGTATGTATGTATGTATGTATGTATGTATGTATGTATGTATGTATGTATGTATGTATGTATGTATCAATGTTTGTGTGTGTGTTTGTGTGTGCTTGTTTGTATGTATGCATGTATGTATGAATGTCTGTATGTATGTGCGTATGTATGTAGTTATGTATGAATGTGTATGCATATATGTATGTCTGCATGTATGTATGTATGTATGTATGTATGTATGTATGCATGTTAGTATGTAGTTATGTATGAATGTGTGTATGTAGTTATGTATGAATGTGTGTATGTATGTGTGTATGTATGTATGTATGTATGTGTGTGTATGTCTGTATGTATGTATGTATGTATGAATGTATGTATTTATGTTTATGTCTGTCTATTACGGTATATATGGCGGCCACTATGAACCGCCTTAAGGCCTGTCACAATGACATCCTAAAGTAATCGTCCAGACCCAAATTTTTTTTGCCGAATTATGTTGAATGCACATTCAAAACACCTAATCCACCAAAAATAATTGATTTCCAGGCCTTATTTCCGTAAAAACAAGACTTTTGTAAAAAGCGCGCGAAAAAAAAATCTTCCCTCCAACAGGGCTACGACTGTTATTGATGACGTCAGAACAGGGACGCCTGCAGACACTCTGTCTGACACCTGTGGGCAAATGTTATGATGAGCGATTGTACTTCGGTGTTAGACAGTGAATCTGTCGCTGTGACAGATCTAGAGTACGATGCTCAATCTGACACCGAAAGAAATGACGCTGGTCGCGTATACTATGAGGAAAACGAACCTCAGATTGTCATGGGATCCTATATGTTTGAGCCCGAGTACGAGGTGGATGAACAGGTGTTAGCAGAGCCTGAGGTTCAGCAGGAGGACCTGGCACTTCTCCAAAACATGGATTGGTAAATAAGGTTAAACCATGTGTGTGTGGGAATCACAATGAAGGTACTTTCGAGAAAATCCTATGGTTAGTTTTGGAGCTACAGTCAAACGTAATTACTCGGAAACCACATACTAGCATTAACTACAGCAAAGAGTTGGAAAATATGCGGGCGGGAAGGCAGAAAGTGTGACAGCCACACCACCACAGGGTCTCTCACCACAGGGCACGCCCACGCCCACTCCACAACTGGTTTACTTGGTTTACTTGGTCTTGTTAAGAGGCAAAGCCTCACAGTCGTGGTGGTCCATCGCTACCCTCACTATACACCGTTTCTCAACACAACTGTTCGCCCCAACACACTATAGGCGTGAATCACCACACGCCACTCCGCCACTCCACTCCTACACACGCCACTCCTTTCCGTGTGCAAACTTTTCTCGAAAGGCACAGCTGTCTTGCTGCACCCATAAAGGATGCATGCATGTGGCATATAGCAAAACAAATCTATCAGAAACACCCAAATATCTTCAAGTACTATATTTATCTCTGTGTTTACGTGCCTCTCTGATCAAGCGCGGGAAGATGAGCCTCCCTGATGCTGCGTCACCGAGCCTGAGCCTGAGCGTCTGCAAACCTTGAGAGCGTTTTGAAAACTCGGGGAATTTGCAGATTTTGATTGCGGATTATTTAAAAACGGCTGATTGGATACAAAAAGTGACGACGTATTGTTGATATACTCGTTAATGGCTATGATTTGATTGCATTAAATCAGGAATGATGAAATGGTCTGGACGATTACTTTAAGAGGCTTCTGGGGCTGCCCAGGTGGTGCAGCTCGTCCCTGGCTTTCGCTAGGCACGGGGTGAACAATCTGGATGTGATCCGTCGACACTCCGTGTTCAGTTTAAGGAGTAGGGTGGAGCTCTCTACGAGCTCCATCATCACCTCTGTCAGGCAGAGCTCGGCCTATGTATGCGGACCTATACAACAGCGGTGGCTGGGTCTGCTGTTTGTGCAGAATGTGGGGTAGCACAGGTGTCCATGTATGCTTTTCTATGTACTTTAATACTATGTCCCCTAATGTGCTTGTACTTTGTTCCTGTTTTTTTTTTTTTTGCTCTAGTACTTAAGTCTATTCCTTGGCTTGTACTTGCTGCTTTGTTTTTTGTCTGTATGCCTCCGGGCGAGAATAAAATTATTATTATTATTATTATTATTGTCTCTTTATTTATTTATCTTTATTTATTATCTTTACTTTTTTTGTATTCCTATCTATACATTTATCCACGTATCTATTCAGGTTTTTTATATTTTCACCTCATTTATTAATTTATTCATTTATACAGTTATTTATCTATTTGTTTATATAGTTATTCATCTATTTGCTTGCATTATTCATCCAGTCATTCAACTATGTATCAATCTTTTTATCATTATTGGTTTATGAAAATACATTCATCTATCTATAAACTGATCTTTTATTTATTTGCATATCTATTCATTCATATTTATATTTATTTTGAGAAACTTATAGATTTGTGCTATTTACTTTAAAAAAAATTTTTTTTTTTTTTACTTTTCTTGCTTGGTTGTTTGTAATTCATCTATTTTTACATTTAATCCTTATTCACTTACTTATTCATTAATATTTTATCTATATACAAGTTTCTTCATTCATTTCCTCGTATCATTCATCTTTTAAATTCAATTTCAATATATCGTTTTTGTTCTATTTTCATATTTCCTATTTATTCACTTATTCACTAATTCACCCACAGAAGAATAACGTTATGCAATTTATCTATGAAGAATAATACATCTCATAATTCCAGTCTTTCCTTATATAATTGTTTTGCTTCATAGGAGTACAATAACAAAACATAAATATTAACTTTCATAAATCAGTAAATGGCAACTCACTAGAACTGGTGTTGCAGGGAATATTATCGCTTTCTTTTATTTCTATCTCATTTTTTTAATATTTTTTTGTATTGACTGACTATTGACTGAGTTTTACGTCATTGGTAACTGGAATTCCTTCATAAGATCTTAGATAATCATTATTTTTTATTATTATTATCATTATTAATATCATTATTATTGATATTACTTGCATTAATATTATTATTTTGTTTTATTATTACCATTATACTATTTTCATCACTTTCATTATCATCATCATTACAATCATCATTGTTATTAATAATAGAAATTAATATAATCATTTTCACCCTTCTGTTGAGATTTCTTATTTTTTCGGTTAAATATATACAATGACATATAAATATATTCCTTTTCTACTTATGTTTATTTTACTGATTTTAGTTTTATCATTATTAACGTCAGTATTATTATTATTATTATCATTATTATTATTACTATTTCAGATATTATGTTTTTTGTGTAGAATGATATAGCTATTTACCATGAGAGAGCAGTGCATTTTTTTACATGATAACTGGGCGACCAAAATGTCTCCCAGTGATGAAAAACTGTCGCCCAGTAAGGACATTTTTAAGCTACTGGGCGACAAGATATTTATTCATAAAATCCTTCCTGGATGCAATGGCTCATCATGTCTGTGTGTGTAAGATCCAGAAGTGCTTCTTATTACTGCATATGATAATTATTTGTATATATTTCTTCTTTTATTGCCTATATCATTTTGTGGAGTCATCTACAACCTGTCGATTGTTTGCGCAGTGAAATTTTGTTGTTGCCACTGTAAGATTCATAAACACAGCATGGAAAGGAAACTGTATTTTTACAGGTATGCTTACTACCACCCTTCTGGATATCCAAAGAATGTCGCCCAATAAGATTTGCTTAAAAAATACTCTGTGTGAGAAAGAGAGAGAGAGAGAGAGAGAGAGAGAGAGAGAGAGAGAGAGAGAGAGAGAGAGAGAGAGAGAGAGAGAGAGAGAGAGAGAGAGAGAGAGAGAGAGAGTAAGAGTTAACACGCGAGATTTGCACGTGGGACACAAACACACACACAATAATCACTATACACATTCTTAACACCACACCACCACCATCACCACCACAGCCAGTCACGACATCAACACCACACTCCACTACCTCCACATTAACCACATCCACTATGAGGCAGCGTGGTGGTGGAGCAGCAGGAGTGGACACGTGTAGCCCCCACCACGACCAAGGAAATACTGACCATCTCTTGCCTCGTCAGGTAGGTCTTGTGTGCTGTTCCTTTAAGTTTGATATTTGTTTTCGTATAATTATTAGATAGGTTTTTATTTATCTATAGTTATATTATTATTATTATTATTATTATTATTATTATTATATTATTGTTATATTTATAGTTTATATATTTATAATTTTTATTGGTATATATTTTTTATATTTACCGTAGATAACAGTAAAGTCGCCAGGACAACTTTTTTTTCTGTTTACAGACGTGTGGTGGCGTTAATACTTACATTTCTACATCCATGATTTCAGGAAAGTTAGAAGGGGTTATCTGGAGAGTCTGTGTCATTTTGTGTCTTCATCTGTGTCATAGTATGGCTATAAATGAACAAATTACAAAAATATCTACAAAGTGGCTACCAACAGTAGAGTCGCCATCTAGTGTTTATTTACTGAGTGTCGTACCGCTGTCGTCGTCGCCCGAAAAAAAAACGCGTAGTGAATTTTGAAACCGTCTATACTTGCAGATACAAAGCATAAAACAACGCTGAAATAGGGTAGATTATACAGTCATGATATAAACTACTGTGTATTATCTTCAGTGGCACATAAAAATCAGTAGTAATGCTATAATTCGTAATATATGGCGCCTGGCGACATGACTGCAGGTGGCGACTTTACTGTTATCTACGGTAGTTTATATTTAGTTTATATTTTAAGTTTTTATTTAGATTAGGTTATATTTACGTAGTATTGTGATTTTTATAATGATATGTACCATTTCTATAAACTTATTTACATCTAATTATTTCTATTTTTCCTATTTGTTTACATATGCAATTAAAAATACTGAAACAAAATACATTACCTACCTAAAAAAAATGATCTAGTTTTTCCATACATCTTATTATCTT
>JACEEZ010011903.1:0-22500 GCA_016584305.1 Chionoecetes opilio | reverse complement strand
GTAGTTTCATGCTAGTTTTGGTCAGCACTAGCTTAGGGCCCCAGCGGCAGATTATCTCTAGCCACGTCCGGCTAAACAC
Organism: Chionoecetes opilio; assembly: GCA_016584305.1. Lineage (NCBI taxonomy): Eukaryota > Metazoa > Arthropoda > Malacostraca > Decapoda > Majidae > Chionoecetes > Chionoecetes opilio. The sequence continues at coordinate 22,421 of JACEEZ010011903.1, read as the reverse complement.
CGCCTCCTGTACTCGGCAAATATACCTACACTAGCCGCAAAGCCGCGATCCGGGCGGACTTTTTGGCTAGCTCCTGCGGAGGGCTATTGGTGGGCCGAAGCCCACCTGTGTTTGGTGGGTCCTTGAAATCATGGATGTAGAAATGTATGTATTAACGCCTTACCCATCACCACACACCCATTCACTCACCCATTACCCATAACCCCCCACCCATTCACTCACCCATTACCCATCACCACACACCCATTACCCATCACCCCCCACCTATTCCCTCACCCATCACCCCAACCCATCACCCCCCACCCATTCACTCACCCATCACCCCACACCCATTACCCATCACTCCACCCATCACCCTACATCAAGGTTTCCTCAATTCTCGCAACCCACATTTTTTTTTCACAATTCTCGCTAATAGGCTACTAAATTTTTTTTTAAATAAAATAAAAAGTGATTGGATCATCTCATAAGTGGGCTTAAAATGTGCCCCTGGTCGAGCTGGTTCCAAAACTGTGCCATATGATGAGATTGTGCCACGGGGGGCGGCACCTATCGCGGACACACACACAGACACACACACACAGACACACTTTCGCTTATATTATTATAGAAGTACGGCTCTCTGGTTTGCACTTAAACCTGAAACTTGGAGTTATTACAGTTTCCTTTCCTCATCTTCCTGTAATCTTCCTTCTCTTTTGTCTTTCTCTTCTCCTCCTCCTCCTCCTCTTTTGTTTTTCTCTTCTCCTCCTCCTCCTCCTCTTCCTCTTTTGTTTTTCTCTTCTCCTCCTCCTCCTCCTCTTCCTCTTTTGTTTTTCTCTTCTCCTCCTCCTCATCCTCCTCCTCTTTTGTTTTTCTCTTCTCCTCATCCTCCTCCTCTTTTGTTTTCTCTTCCTCCTCCTCCTTCCCCTTCTGTAAAATTTCCAGGTTATTATATCGATCACGTAAATGGTGACGGTGGTTGTATAGCTAGGCTACGTAAAGGAACAAAATATACACCTATCAATAAAAAGTAAGTTTTCAGTCCTATTATATTTTTATTCACAAAAGATTAACGTACACTCTTCTTCACTAATATAAAAATAATTACAATAAAAAACAGGACAAAATATAAAAGATCTAAAATAATGAGAGAAAAAAACAGTCAATTAGAATTATTAACATCATCGTATTAAATCATCTATAATAATATAATCGAAAGTGTGTGCGTGTGTCTGTGTGTCCGCTATAGGTTCCGCCCCCAGTGGCGCAATCCCATCATATGGCACAGTTTCGGAACCAGGTCGACCAGGGGAAGGTTTTAAGGCCACTTTGAGCAGGATCCGATCACTTTTATTTTTTTTTATTTGTAGTATTAGCGAGAATTGTGAAAAAGTCTATTTTACGCGAGCTTGGACAACGGTGATTGGCTACAGAAATCCCCCACACCACATACTATTCCAGAGAACGGCAATATGCGGGCGGGAGATGGTTCAGTAATGGGAAGGAGAGGAGAGAGAGGGCCCACATAATCATAAACATTAAAAGAAACACAAAGACAGACACACACAGGCAACTGAGGAGAGGCAGGAGGGAGGGAACGATAATGTCGGCTATGAACAAGGACAAATATACTGAGAAAGGAAGATAAAAGAAAAGTCTGGAGAGGGTTAGGAGAACTTACGAAGGATTTGAGGAGAAGGGAAATGAAGGGAAAGAGGAAGTGGAGGGGAAAGGATGAGAAAGATGAGATTTGTAAGGAATAGTATTAAGAACGGTTGCTGAATTGATGCTTTCCGGCTAGTGAAATAATAAAATACACAATTAAACAAATACACGTAATAGATACCTAACCTACACTTAACATTAATAAAACCTGATAATAATACTAGCCTACCTGACCACCTACCTACATAATACATAACTACCATACATAACTACTACATAAATACCTACCACCTAATAATAGTGGTAATAGTTATGGTCTGGTACTGTGGTGGTGATGGTGGTAGGGGTGGTAGTGGTGGTGGTTGTGGTGAGGGGGAGGAGTGTGGTGGTGGTGGTGTGAATGGTGTAGGCGTGGGTTATGGTGATGACTGTGGTGGTGTGGTGAGTGGTTGTGTGGTGGTGAGGGGTTGTGGTGGTGGTGGTAATGGTGGTGGGTGTTTGACTGAGGGAGGACAGGAGGACGAGGAGGAGGAGGACGAGGAGGAGGAGGAGGAGGAGGAGGAAGAAGAGGTGGTGATGATGGTAGGATGGAGGGTGAGTGAAGAGAGGAGCATATCAGTAGTAGTAGTAGTAGTAGCAGCAGCAATAATAGTAGCAGTAGCAGTCGTAGTAGCAGTAGTAGTAGGAACAATTTCAGATGACACCAAACTACTATCCGTACTAAAAATCGACGCTTTATCAACATAATTAAACTTTTGACTCAACAACAGAAAAGTCGCTAAAATATCAACCAACTTCAAAATCGTCCAAAACAAGTTAAAAATCCTGTCTGACTTGGATTGACTGACATGAGACTGAGATGAGCCAGACGCAGCTACAGTCCCGGGGGGGTGAAAACGTACCATCTTCCCTTTAGTCCCGTATTGATATGGCACGTTAATACCCTTTGTTGATACCCAGAATGTCTAAATTTACCCTCCAAACCATAATTGTGCTGGGAATTACCTAAATATCCATTGGACCAGTGGTGATTGCGTGCTACCTTGCCTCTCCCTCCTTGCTGGAAACGTTCAAGATGTCCTCTAGTTATCTCCTCGTTCTGTTTTATATATCCTTTAATTCCTGTTCCCTCCTGATATCCCCCAGTTATTTCCTCACTCTGTTCTAATATACCTTTTATTCCTGTTCCCTCCTGATGCTGTGGTTGCCTTCCTTCCATCCCAGTCTTAAAATGTCCCACGTTTCTTACAGTCCCACGCTGAATAGGTGACGTTTTTCTTACTTCATGGTGCGAATGTGTTGATTTTGGAACTTCCTGGTTTTTTAGTCCTGTTCGTTGAGTATTCCATCATTTCCTGCTCCTGAGTGCGCTGTGAGAGTTAGTGGGTTGAGGAACGGATACCTGACGGCGTGGATAACGTAGGTGGATGCAGGGATGCGGGTAGCTATGGTGTGAGGGGAGAGGGGAAGAGGGGAGGAAGAGGGGACACTGGCTTCAAGGGCAACATTATAGCGTCTTTGAAATAGTGACGATTTTAGGTCTATTTTCTCCTCCGAGTGAGATTTTGACACATTGTTGGTTTTGTTTGTATATTGAGGGATTAATTGTGAGTGAGGAGAGGTATTATGTGGTTTTTTAAATGGTGTTATGGACATATTTGTAGACATTCCGACGACTCCCGATGTTGAAATTTGACTCAAGTTTCCTGATTTTTCATTACGCATATCTATTCTTCTTCTAAATTCTCTTATTTGTGTATCAGCTGACTCTCTCTCATATGCACTCTTTGTATTATTTAGATTTGTCGCTACTTCTCTGTCTATAACTATGTGCGGTGCAACGCGAGTATTTTCTTTAGTTAGTCTTAAAATCTTCTCCGTTTTCTGTAAATCTGTTAACGTGAGCTCGTGCAAATTATTCTGCGTCCTTATGTTTTCCTGGGAATTCTCGCTTTCCGTCTCATTCCTCGGGTTTACAAGGTATGTAGGTGTATTTAGAGTACCTATTTGTATATTGAGAAGGTCTGGACTCATATAATTAAGCGGGAATCGTAGAATTGGTGTTGTTTTCATATGGTTTTCATATTGCGTCTGTATGTTTTCCTGGGAATTCTCGCTTTCCGTCTCATTCCCCAGGTTAACAAGGTATGTAGGTGTATTTAGAGTACCCATTTGTATATTTGGAAGGTCTGGACTCATATAATTAAGCGGGAATCGTAAAATTGGTGTTGTTTTCATATGGTTTACATTTTTAACTTGTTGGTGCCCGTTGTTTACGTCACCGAGTTGCGTCACTGTAATATCCTCGACTTTTATTTCCTTTGTATTGTTTCCTGTATTTCCTGTATCACTCGTAACATTATTAATCACACTGTCAACACGTCCATTTCTTGTATCATTATTCCCTCTGTTCGGCACCCATATTCCATTTTCACAGCTTTATTTAACACTAACAACACATTAATGAGTGTTGACTGGCGCCTTTCGTCATCTTCGCGTTTATACACACTAACAAGACTCTTTAGTTCAACCACGAGATCGCTTGGTAAGTTATGTATCAAGAAAGTTAAGTTTTTCTCGCCTTGTTTATGTGAAGTTAGGTTAAAAACTCGACTTTGATCAGTTATAAGGGTAAGATTCGTGTTTATCTCATCAGAAGTCACGCATATATCTCTTACTGGGTTATTTGAAGCTTCGATGTCAGTATATCCGTGATTTGGTGTAGTTTATCACTGGTTTTAATTTCTTCAGGAGCGCAAAGTAAATATTCTTGAGTCTGGCATTCAAAAAACGTAAAAAAGACGCGCGTTTTCTTCGAGCCTTCTTCATGTGGTTGTATATTCACGTCTTTATTATCCTCTGTTTTATTCTCTGATTTTCTTGATTGATTGAAGAGGGAGGGAAGATATGAAAGAAGGGATGCAATGGTTCCGCGAAGATTTAATTGTGGTGGTGATGGTGGTGATGTGATGGTAGAAGTAATGATGGTAGGAGTGGTGATGGTGGTTGTTGGAGTGGTGATGGTGGTGGGAGTGGTAATGATGGTTGGAGTAGTCATGGTGGTTGGAGTGGTGATGATGGTTGGAGTAGTGATGTTGGTGGGTGTGGTGGTGGTGGTTGGAGTGGTGATGGTGGTAGGTGTGGTGGTGGTGGTAGGAGTGGTGATGGTGGTAGGTGTGGTGATGGTTGGAGTAGTGATGATGGTTGGAGTAGTGATGATGGTGGGAGTGGTGATGATGGTAGGAGTGGTGATGGTGGTAGGTGTGGTGTGTGTTCTGTTATTAGTAATTGTATTAGTATTTGTATTATTGTTAGTTTCATCAGGAGTAGAAGAAGTTGTAGTAGGAGTAGTAGCAGTAGTAATAGTAGTAGTAGTAGTAGTAGGAGTAGTAGTAGTGGTAGTAGTAGTAGTAGTGTGAACATCAGTAGTAATATGTGCAGCAGAATTAGTGGTGGTGGTAGTAGTAGCAGCAGTAGCAGTCGAAGCAGCAGTAATAGCAGTAGAGGCATCATTATCACCATCAGAAGTAGTAGTTGTAGTAGTAGAAGTGGTATTAGGTGTAGTAGCAGTAGCGATGGCACCAGACGCAGCAGTAGTAGCAGCAGTAGTAGTTGCAGCATCAGAGACATCAGTAGAAGCACCATCATCATCACCATCAGCAGTAGTAGAAGGCGAATTAGTAGAAGTAGTAGCAGCAGTAAGATTACCACCACCACCACCATCTATCGAAGTAGCAGTCGTAGCCGAAGTAGCAGAAGTAGCAGCAGACGCAGTAGTAGAGGCAACACCAGTAGCAGTAGTAGTAGCAGAAGACAGCCCAGTAGTAGAGGCAACACCAGTAGTAGCAGTAGTAGTAGCAGACGCACCAGCAGTAGTAGAGGCAACACCAGTAGTAGCAGTATAAGTAGCAGACGCAGCACCAGCAGTAGTAGAGGCAACATCAGTAGTAGCAGCAGCAGTAGGAGTAGTAGTAGTAGTAGTAGTAGTAGTAGCAGTAGCAGAAGTAGAACCACCAGTAGTCAATCCTCTTCTAGGTGACTCCTCCTCCCCCCGGGGCTCTCTCGGCGTCTCTCGGGGGGTGTCCAGGGGCGTGACGGTCTTCGTGTCCCTCCCTCCCCCCTGCTGAGTGCTGAGGGCAGGGCGGGGGATCAGCACCAGGCTCAGCAAGGGTAGCACTACTAGCAGGAGGAGGAGTAGCACCGCCAGGACGGACCGCAGCACTGACCTCTTACTCCTGTAGAAGTAGAAGTAGTAGTAGTAGTAGTAGTTATTGTTGTTATTATTGTTGTTGTAATAGTAGTGTTAGAAGTAGTGGTAGTAGTAGTAGTGGTAGAAGTAGTAGTAGTAGTGCTAGTAGTAGTAGTAGTAGTAGTAGTAGTAGTAGTAGTAGTCACATACCTGTATTTATCCATAGCACAAATCTCGTAGTTTCGTCTCATCACTTCCACCACGCAGATAACTCAATCTCAAAAAACTAAATTTCTCAGTTAACCAACACTAACTGTGCCAAAATTCGTCTTTCCATCAAAATATGCGAAAAAATTCAACCCATTCAAAGTACAGGACTAAAAATCGACATGTCCTTCCCCTTCCAGACCCAAGACGACACTGATCTCTTGGCTTCCTATACTACTGAGTGTAACTACTCTAATGTAGGAAAATTCAACCCATTCAAAGTACAGGACTAAAATTCGGCATGTCCTTCCCTTTCCAGAACCAAGACGACACTGATCTCTTGGCTTGGCTTTCCTATCCATGCCTTCCATGAGCTCCGCTAAACTTACCCTAGAGTTAAGTCAATTTTACCCTAAATTCTTACGTTTTACCCTAAATAATCGGCTCGACTGTATATTCGATTATATATACTAGCCGCAAAACCGCCCTCCGGGCGGACTTTTTGGCTAGCTCCTGCGGAGGGCTATTGGTGGGCCGAAGGCCCCACCACCTGTGTTTGGTGGGCCGAAGGCCCACCAAACACAGACTCTCCAGATAGCCTCTTCTAGCTTTCCTGAAATCATGGATGTAGAAATGTATGTATTAACGCCAACCTATTCACATCACCCCCAACCCATTCACTCACCCATTACCCACCACCCCTCACCCATTCACTCACCCATTACCCCCCCCCACCCATTCACTCACCCATTATCCATCACCACACACCCATTCACTCACCCATTACCCATCACCCCCCACCCATTCACTCACCCATCACCCCACACCCATTACCTCACCCCACCTATTCACTCACCCATTACCCATCACCCTACATCAAGGTTTCCTCAATTCTCGCAACCCACTTTTTTTCACAATTCTCGCTAATAGGCTACTAAAAAAAAAAAGAAAAAAGTGATCGGATCATCTCATAAATGGGCTTAAAACCTTCCCCTGCTCGAGCCGGTTCCAAAACTATGTCATGTGAGGGGATTCCGCCACAGGGGGCGGCACCTGGAGCGGACCACACACACACACACACACACAACACTTTCGCTTATATTATTATTATTATATATATATATATATATATATATATATATATATATATATATATATATATATATATATATATATATAATATATATATATATATATATATATATATATATATATATATAAATATATATATATACTTATATACAATCCATATTTTTTATATTATAAAAAACAAAATATAAATTATACATTATAGTTTTGTCTAGTTATTAATATCATATTCATTACAATATATATTTATTAATATATGATATATTTAACAATATATATATAGGAATAGTGAAATAAAATTTTATTGATCACAAAACAAACATTAAAAGTAAGCCAGTTAGTTTCTAGTTACATAATTTGCATATTTACTGGTACATAAAACACATTTAAACACAAATAAGTTTGAGAATCTGACTAGATTATATTCCAAAATCTTGTCACACTTAAAGTACGGTCATATGCAGAGCATATTTACGTGCGTATGTGTGAATGTCTGGGTGGCGAGAGAGGCAGGAGTGAGGGGGGGTGGGGAGGTCTGGCAGGGGTGCGCGGACACGAGGAAGCGGGCAGTCGCCGCCCGTCCATGGTAACGCTCGGATCTGTTCTCCCGCCTCTCTCGCTTATACGCCTGTGCCCTGGAATGCTTGAAGCGTGTGCTTGTTTGTGAAGATAAGTGTATACACTCCCCTCCTGTAACTGTGTGTGCCTTCTCAAGTACCATGTGGAAATAAATGGTTAAAGGAGACGCTCTTTTACTCGCCAGTGCTCTGAACGTTACCAGTAAGTAGTCCTCGGACCACCAGCCCCACGCCGAACTCAAAAACAGTGAACTGTCTTTGGTAAGTTACGGGGGGGGGGCGTAACAAATGGTGTCAGAAGTGGGATTGTGTGTTAACAGTGAAAGACGTGGGTCACGCCTGGTGGTCCTGGGACGGCAAGATGGCGTCAGGGAAACCGGCAGGTTTTAGCGAGGAAGATGGCGCGCGCATGCCAAGTGTTGAAAAGGACAGTGGGGAAAAGGACGGAGACTCAGGCGATGAGCAGAAACCCGACGTAATGACACTCCTTACCGCTATGATGGGGAAAATGAACGCACAGGCCGTACAAGCAAGGGAGGCGGAAGAGAGGGCGGAAGTGAGGACACGCGAGCTTAGAGTCGCTCTTAGAGGAGTGACTGAGTGCAGAGATGAGCTGGCAACGTTGCACCAGGCGATAAGGGAGGAAGAGCTGCCCCTGTCCCTAGGTGACGCCCCTGCAGACCTGATGCAGGGCATTAAGACGGCGCCGTCAGGAGGGAGCAGTGAAGCAGCGCTGCCTGAGTACGTCGCCGCGATGGAGGACTCTTGCCTCCTGGGTGGCGCCCTTGTAGACCTGATGCAGGGTGAGGCGTGCGTCGGTCCAGAGAGGGGGACGGTGGGGGTGTGCGGGGGGGAGGTGCCCTTGCTCGCCGGTGGCGTCCCGAAGGAGGTGGTTCCGGATGAACGGCGCTCCAACCTTCGCCTCCCTGCCCCGCCTACGTCAGGAGTCGCACCGCCCACCCTAACACCTTCCTCTCCTCCCCTTCCTGCCTCGCCTTCGTCATCCCAGGGCCGCCCTGCAGGGCGTGGCCATTCGGGGGGGGCGCGGATGGTTGCTGTCTGACGGAAAGGCAGCATGGAGGGCCTGCCGGGCCCGTTTGGCGGCGCTGACAAGCAGCGTAAAGGCCAGGAAGGGCCTTGCTGGGGGTCTGCCGCTCAGACGGATGTGGAAAGCCAAGAGACCTGCTCACTTCGCCTCGGCATGGGGCCACCCGAAGAAGGGCCGCAGGCGTGGTGAGGGGTGGAAGACGCGGGACCAAAAGTGGAGGCCTCGGAGAGCCAGGATGAAGGAGGGGTCCCCATACCTGTCTCTTCTGCGCTACCAAGAGGATGGCGAGCGCAGTGGGTTGGTTTTCCGCCGAAGCTGTGCAGGTGGATGATGGTGGAGGAAGGCTCCGACGTGCTTCTATCATACAGGTGGCCCAGTGCGTGCCTGCTATTTTCCTCCCGCACCTTCACCAGCGTTCTGCAGTGGAGGGCATGCATGGTCTGTCGGGAGGGTTGTGGCACCTTTCCACCGCGAGACTAGAGCAGTGGGGACGAGGGGAGCTGTGGGGGGGTTCCAGTGGAGTGTTGGTCCCTGGACTGTGGCTACCTCTGAGGCGAGCCAAGGGGGGAGAATGCCCCTGTGGTTGTGGCGCCTGCGGTTGAGGGTAGCATGTTCGGGGTTCCTGCTAGAGGTGTCTCGCGGGCGGGAAAAGAGAAGGGCTCCCCTGGTGCCCTTTCCCAAACACTGCAGTGGCGGGTGGGGATGGCAAATGTAGGGTCTGGCAGCTCAAAACTGGTGTGGCATTGTTGAGTGGTGGAGGTAGTGGTGGTGAGGGAGGTGTTACCACCTCCTCACCACGTGAGGAGGTGGTTCACCCTCACCTCACGTTCACAAAGCGTTTTGCCCGACCACCACCGACTGCCCAGGAGCTCAAGTGCGTGGACGACACTCTACTCCACGACAGCACCCGTCAGCGACGCCTTCTGGCACACAACAATTTTCTCCAGAGGTGCATGGAGAGCGGTGTCACTCTGCGACCTGACAAGTTCCGCTTCTGCAGGAGGAGCGTCACCTTTGCCGGCTACCCCCTGGGCTGGGAAGGGTACCACCAAGCCGCGACCTCGTCAACAGCATAACCGTTCTTCAAGATGCCCGCCCAGCCCAACCCTGACTGCGTGCGGGTCATGGTTCGCGCCTCGTCAACCAGGTCGCGCCTTCCTGGCGGTCGCCCCTGTCAGGAGCCCTTCAGGGAGCTACTCAAGAAACCGGGTGGGAAGGCAGTTGTACTGGGACAAGCAGTTGGAGGCGCTCTTCACCTCCGCCAAAGACACTATTGGGCGATTGGCGGCCGAGGGACTGCGCTTCTATGATGTGTCGCGCCCTACAGCAGTCCTCACTGACTACAGTCGCCAGGTTTTGGTTTCCTTGTCCTGCAGCAGTACTGCGAGTGTGTCTCGGAGAAGTCGCCGCTATGCTGCCTGGCGGGTGGGGAAACTTTTTGCTCTGTGGCAGCCAACATCTCACAGCGGCCGAGAGGAACTACAGTACCCTCGAGGGGGAAGCGCTTGCCCATCGCTGGTGCCTAAAGAAGGCACGCCTCTTCCTCCTTGGCTGCAAAAAACCTCACGCTCGTCACAGACCACAAAGGCCCTTACAAGGATTTTCGGAGACAAGGAACTAAAGGACATAGCCAACCCCCGGATCCTTAAACCTAAAAGAGAAGACGCTAATGTTCACCTTCCCGATCAAGTACTGAAGGGCGACACCAACTGCGCGGGCAGACGCCTTGTCGCGCTACCCGATCCTGTCAGGTGGGCCAGAAGGATCGGACGAAGACGATGAAGAGCTGGTATGCGCAGCCATGACCGCAGCCACGGCCGCGGCAGCCCCGAGGACGAGGTGGGGCATGTTGTGGACCTTCATAAAGTGGAGGAAGAGGCTGCACGGGACGAGGAGTACCGGCTCTTGCAGGAATGCGTAAGCCAATGACGGCTGGGCGGGAACGAAAGGACTGGGAGCCGCTCGCCCTCCGCCAGTACTTCAAGATGCGGCGCCACCTCTCCTACCAAGGGAACATCGTCCTTTACACCTGTGACGAGAAACACCCGCGGCTGGTCATACCTGCGGCCCTGAGGCGTGCAGTCCTCGCGAACCTTCATGCGGCGGCACCAGGGCAGGGCTCAATGCTACGCAGGGCGAGGTAGTCAGTTTAACTGGCCAGGGATTGACGCGGATGTGGAGCAAAAGAGGCGCCAATGTGCGGTATGCGATACGCACGCCCCCTCCACCCCCGCAGAAACCCTCTTGCCCACCCCGCCCCCGCAGGTACCCATTCCAGCAAGTGGTGGCCGATTTATTTCAACTGGACGGCCATATCTATATCGCCGTCGCTGACAGGCTCTCGGGATGGCTCGAAGGGAGCCCCCCCTGTCAGGCGACGCCACCAGTGCACGCCTCATCACGGTTTGTTCCGACGATGGTTCAAGCGCTTCGGCATCCCAGGGAGCGTCGTGCGATGGGGGAACGAACCTCACCAGCCAGGAATCCAGGGGCTTCCTCGACACCTGGCGTGTGCGGCTGAGGGTCTCATCAGCACATTACCCCCAGTCTAACGGGCCCCAGAGGCGGCAGTCAAGTTGTGCCAAGAGGTTGCTACGCGGCAACACTGGGCCGGAACGGCTCCCTGGACACCGAGCGCCGCTGCATGGGCCATCATGCGGGTACCCCCAAACCCCCCCGCAGGGCTCCGAAGCCTCCCCAGCCCAGCTGATCACAGGACGTCAGCTGCGGGACGCCATACCTGTGGACGCGTCGCTCTATGAGGTGAGCGAGCGATGGGCGTGGCTGCTGCGGGAGCGCGAACGGAACGGGGCCCTTGGCCCGCTCTGGGGACAGTGCAGCTTCCCGGCATGACCAAAAGCCCACAACCTCGAGCCCCTCACGCCCGGCCTACGGACCCGCATCCTAAACCCCGGCAGTGGGCGTGGGATCGCGCAGGCACTGTCCTGGAGACTACGGCACCCAGGGAGTACTTGGTGCGGCTGGACGGCAGTGGGCCCCACCAAACCCTCAGGAAACCGGCGCCACATGCGCCCTCTCACGTGCGTTCAGGCCCACGACGACGGACAACAGCGATGCCTGGCGCCACCCGCCCCCGCCAAGGAAGGCCTCAACGCCACAGACAGGCACCACGCCACTTGCTGGACTACGTATTAGGTAACGCCACCCGTCAGGCAACACACTGAGTGCCCAACACATATCACAAAATTTGTTTGTATCCCTCGGTTCACTTTTTCAAATGTTTTTTGTTTTTTCATACACCGCCCACGGTGAGCTATTTGTGTAATTGGGGGGGGGGGGAGTGTGGGGTGTGTGGCAACCCTCAACTTCCTGCCCCATCTCAGTGTCACCCGAGGCGGGCAGTTGTGACTCCGGCGAAGGCAGTGACCAGTCGTCCTGTCAGCTCTCTGTAATTAGAGGTTAAGTCTCCAAAAAACACACGCCGCGCCCAGCCCTTCTGTGTTCCAACCCCATCAGTAATGGGTGAGTGAATGGGTGTGTGGTGATGGGTAAAGGGTGAGTGAATGGGTGGGGGGTGATGGGTAATGGGTGAGTGCCCAGCTAACACACTTACGTATTTTGTACGTAGTATAAAGGTAGCGGTTTGTAACTTTTACGTAAACAAAAATACGTAGTTAACACGAATTTGTGTGGACTACGTATTGTGTCTAACTACTATTTCACTACGTAACTGACAACCTTTTTTACAACATTTTGGGAACCATTTGCACGTTTCAAAAAAACGTTTGTACTGCCTTTTTTAACACGTTCCAATCACCTTTTCACAACCTATTTGCTACATCCCACTACGTTTTTGCACGTTACTACTACCTTCAGCGAGCACATTGCCACAACCTTCCTGGTACGTAACCCTTTAGCCTACCTTTCTGCAACAGTTCTTGCTATACAGTTTCCTTTGAGTTGGAAGATGTTATAGTTGTGTAAATAATTATACAGCAAGTAATTTGTGCAAAGCGTGCACCAAACCCACCAGTAAGAACTCCTCATTAGTGCCCGCCCTGTTTATGAGGTGATCATTATGTCTTGCCCCAGTAGGTTAGCTTTTTACTTAATGATCCGCGTGTCCCAAAGTGAAAATAAAATACTCCTTCAGATATATTTTGAATCCTACAAAAATAAAAATCGGAGTAGTCCCAATATCCCAAAATATCATGTACGTGATTTTTTTTTATTGATTATAAACTTAGAATATATTTTAATTTTACCGTTTAAAAGTTTGAAATCATTACATTTGATTATTAATAAGCATAAAAAAATAAACAATTGATTTACTAGAAATTATAATAGTATACCGTAATTAATTAACATTTTCTCAATAGAACTTAATAGAAAACGTTTCTAATAGACTATAATAAGAAACAGTACATGCATAATAACCTGAAATTTACTATTTACTTCAAATTTAAATTTTTTTCATCCAAGCAACCGTATTTTTAATGTGAACCATAAATTTTATGTATTTCCCTCACAAAATCGTAAATAAAAATAAATAATTAAAGGTGCTATAAACGTGCTAAAAAGGTGATTTTATCACGTGAATGTTCTACGTAGTTTGTAGTTTTTTTCGTTGTTCTATAGATCTACCTGATATAAGTCACCTGATTTTCACCATAACGCCGATTTGGGAAATTTACGTGGATAACGGTTAAATGTCATATTAAGTAATACTTAAGTATCTTTAACATATGTTTTCCACGTATTCATTAAGTAATATATATAACGTTTTGAATCCTCTAATATCACGTTACATCATGATCAGAAACTGGGCCACTAAAACATTTAAGTATTTAAATACTAAATACTAAATACATGGGAGAAATGTATTCAAATACTAAATACTAAATACTAAAACATGGGAGAAATGTATTCAAATACTAAACTAAAATTTTTACGAATGTTTTAAATACTAAATACATCAACTGTATTTAAACACATTTGTAATACATTTCAAATACACACAAATTTTTAAAATGTCCGAAAAAATGGATTTCCTTAGGATTTCCTTAGATTTTGAGTTTCCCCTTTGAAATTTCCTTCTCAGGCCTAAATTTTCCTTCAAAAAAGGAAATTTCCTTAAAAGGGGAAAACCCGGGTTCACTGTAAAATGGGGTTCCCAGATGTTTGGGGGGGTTTTAGGGCCCAAAATTAACTGAAAAAAAGTATTTACATTTTTAATTATGATTATTTAAAATCAATGTTTTAAATACCCCATATAAGTATTTAAATATTTTTGTATTTATTTTGTATATATGTATATTTATGAAATTTTGTATGTATATGTTTATTGTTATGTTTTTTTTGTATATGTATCAAAAATTTAAATACTGTTTGAAATACATGACAACACCACACACACAAACACACACACCCACACAACACACCCCACACACCCCCCCCCCTTTTTAATTTTTGGGGATGTTTTTTTTAAAGGGAATTTCAAAAGTTTTACTTTTTTTTTTAAATTGGGGGAAGAGGTTTTCCCTGGGTTTAGTAAGCATTCAAAAAATTAAAAAAATTTTTTGTGGGGTGTGTGTGTGTGTGTGTGTTTTTTCATGTGTTGTGCATATGATGTTTGTGACATACGGGAAACGAGAAAAGATAAGGCCCAAAATTGCCCCTTTTTTTCCAAAAGGGTAAAATTATTTACTTGATTTTTAAATTCATGACCCTGAATGTGTGTATTTCAGAGCGGGGCACTAAATAATTAAATGTATTTAAATACTAAATACAAATACTAAACCCTGTATTTAAATACTTTTTTAACAACAAATTTTAAAATCTCCGGAAAAATGGATTTTTTTAAAGGATTTCCTTAGTTTTTGGTTTTCCCTTAAAATTTTTTCCCCTTCTGGGGCCCAAAATTTTCTTTAAAAAAAGGGGACTTTTTCCTTTCAAGGGGAGACACTGGTTCACTTAACCGGGTTTAACCAGAAAATTTGGGGGGGTTTTATGCCAAAATTACTGAAAAAAAGTATTTACATTTTTATATTATGATTTTTTAATACAAGTATTTAAATATTTGAAAAATTTAAATCCATGCCACCATGTTTTTTAAAAATACATTTCTAAATACACAACTGTTTTTTAAATACGGGGTTAAATACAAATGGTTATTTTAAATACTGCCCGGGGGGCTCTGGATCATGTTTGGGGGTTTTTAAAGTACTATTGAACGAAAAACCACTACGAAACTAAAAATTGGGGTAAAAGGGAAACATGTTTTTTCTGTAACGTTTTAAATTCCCTTTAAAAAAACGTATTGTACGACGAAACCAAACCTACCTAAATACAACCCAAAATTCTTTTAACAAATCTTACTTTATTTTTAACAATTCCACGAATTCTTGGGTATATATAAGGGTTTTGAATCCTCATATCACGTTACTCATGATTTTTATAAATACGAAATTGAAACGTAAACCCTACTAATATATTATAAAAGAAACCAATTACATCGTTTTAAATTTACTTCAAAAACGTTCGTAGGACGAAACCAAACACTACCTAAAACCAACATAGAATTTCAAGGGTAAACGCATGTTTACGTAAAATTTTAAAACAATTTTTCCCAAAACGTTCCCCAAAACCCCTTACCTTCCAAAACGTAGGGTTTACTAGTGTGTTTTCCTGGGTGATTGGGGGGGGGAATACATACTTTTCTACTCCATGATTTCAAGAAAGTTAAAAGGGGCTACCTGGAGAGTCTGTGTTTGGTGGGCCGAAGGCCCCCCAATACCCCTCCGAAGGAGTTTAGGCAAAAAGTCCCCCCGAGGGGCTTTGGGGGCTAGTATTATTTTGCAACCTCTAAACCCTTCATCACTTTTGACATTTTGATTGCTTTTGCATATTGTCCCCCCAATTTTCCCGGTTTTTTTAAATTTTTTTAAAAGCGTTTCATGTGATATTTTTCTTTCTTTAAAGGGCCACTTGGGGGTTTCATTTTAAGGGGATTTTTGCAATTTTTTAGTTAGATTTAGTTTGCTAAAAAAAACCTCAGATGCTGCATTTGAAAAGGTATGAAAAAGGGGTGGGATATGACTAGGGTTAAATTGGGAAAACTTTGGGCGTCCGGGCTTTTTTTTTCTTTTCACAAAATTTCCCCCGTATTTTTTGGTTTGATTAGAAAGTTCTTTCATCCAAACGTGCACCCTCCATTTTTTCCCTGCAAAAAGATTTTTTTTTGGCATATTTTGGGGTAATTGTGGCAGTTCTTTAAATATTATGCTGGGATGGAGGATTCAATTGATGGAACGTGGGTTTTACACGGCCCCTTTATTTCATAAATTTTTTGTCATTGAGTGAATTCTTTTTCTAAAATTGGGATAATTTTCAATCAAAAGACTGCTAAACTTATAAAACTGAAAAAATTTCTCGCTAGTTCCCTGTTCCCGATTGTTTTTAGACCCCTTTAAACTTTTGGGCTGATGCACTCACCTCCTAGATATACATTCTAAACAAAATTAAAGACACTTGAAAAAATTGTTGCCAGGACAAAGAAATTTAATATCAGCATTCTAAAAACTCCATCCATGAAGTCGTACACAAGCTTCGAATGATTTTGGGCCGTCTCATTTTTCCCAGTGTGAAAAAAAATTTGGGCCTCAGCCGGGAAAAAACGTATTGAAAATTACCCAAGTTTTTAATCCAAAATTCCCGGGGGGGCTTTTGGGGAGCTTGTTTTTCAAGGCAGTAAATCATTTCATTTACATGTGTTGGGGGCACTAAATGTTAAAATTTTGTAAAAAAAAGCTCCAATGCTCCCCTGTTCTAACCTGCAATCTTTTCACACATGCCTGTAAAAACCACCTGGTTTGGCCTGGGCCGATTTTATGAGGTTTAATATCCAAAAAATTTTTGAAACTCTTTGAATGCATTTGCCTCTTGGAGCTAAAACTAAAATTTAAATTGCAAAAATGTTACGGGTAAATCTTCAAAATTTTTGGGAGTTTGAAAACAAGCCCTTTGATGCCTAGAAAGAATCATGTAGTGGCATTTACATTTGACAAATTTTGACTTAGGCAAAATTTTTCTTTCCCAACCCAAAGTAGCTACTGAAAGGGTTTGGGTCCCCTCATCACATTTTAAATGTCAAACAAAACCCAAAAATATTTTAACAGGAATGGTTTTTTTTTATGTGAAACCTTCCTTCATGGGGTTGAACATCCTCAGCTGGGGCCTTTATTAAACCCCTATCAAAACTAGAAAAAGTTTTTTAAGTTATCTTTCTCAAAATTTGTCAATTTCGCACCAAATTTTTTAGTTGGAAATCCTGTCTGTTGTCTCTCTTAATTACAGAAAAAAGCCTTTTAAAGGGGAAAATTCCAAAAAGTTCATGCCGATCGAAAATGCTTTCCCAAACACCCTTTTCTTAAATTTGTTTTTTAGGCTTTTTTGCTTCCCTAGTGTTTTTCTTTTTTTTTAAAAAACATCGCATCAGGAAAAATGGGTTTTAGGGGGTCTAGGGAAGGGGTTTACATAAGGAAAAGGGCGTGAAAGTTCTGATAGAAAAGCAAAACACCCCAAGTTCAATTTTCCGTGCGACTTTTCCCATTTGGGGCATTTGCAAAAAATAAAAATGGGAATGGGCTTTGTCTTAGAAAATTTACCAATTTTCCCTCATCTGGTGAAATTTTTGTCATCGGCAAACTAAACCGCCAGACAAGACAAAAACGGGGTCTATGAAGGGGGACACCCGTAGATTTCCGCTAGCCCTTTTTAAAAAAGTTTCGTGTGTAAAAAAATGAAAATTAAACACTGGGTTTTTAAAAGTCAATGAATTCCCCTTTTAATTTGAATTTTAAAAAATGAAAAAACCCCTGATTCCCTAGAAAACCCCAGATTAGCATTACCCTAAACCCCCTAAACCCCCAGAAGGGGGGGTTACCCTATTTGGGTATTTTTAACCCCAAATGGGGAACACTGTTTTGTATCATCCTATGCGGCCCCTAATTTGTTGTGGGGCCTTGAATCGTAATTTTGGGGCCTCGAAAAGGGGGCCAGGCGTTCCCAAAAAGGGATTTTAACCCCCAAAGTCTAACCCGTGGACCCCCCTGCTTAAACCATTCCCGCGTGTAAGGGCCCTCGCCCCCCCTTTGGCCCCTTTTTTTGGGTTCGGGTTTACTGTTTGTTTTTTTTGTTCCTGCTGTTTTGGTTTTTTTTGAGGGTGGGGGTGATGGTGGGGTATAAGGGGGGGGGGGTTTTGTGTGTGTAAAGGGGAGGGGGGGGGGGTTGTGTGTGGGGGGTTGGGGGTTTGGGGGGGTGGGGGTTGGGGGGGGTTTTGTGTGTGGGGGGGTTTTGTTTTGGGGGGGGGGTTGTGTGTTTGTTGGGGTTTTGTGGGACGTAGGCTACCTACATACATCATAAACCCTGGCCCCAAAAAAAAACTCTATCCAAATATAATAAATGGATAGTAGTATAAAAGTAAAAGTAAAATTTATAAGAAAAACCCAATTAAATAGTCAAAAATCAAAAATAATCATTTTTCGAATGCAAAAAAAAAAAATTTAAAAAAAAACCTTCCAAAAAGAAAAAGGGTAAAAAATGAATGAACTAAAAACCCTTTTAATTTTTAAATTTCATTCTTATTTTTTTTTTCCTTTTGGGAAAAAACCTAAACCTTGTAACCAAATAACCTTAATAATAATAATAAATAATAATAATATAAATAATAATGATAATAAATAGTAACCTTCATAACCAAATTTATAAACACTCCACAATAACAACATACACGTGAACAGAAAGACCAGATAGGCGCCACAATAACACGCTAGAGTTGTAATAAGTCATAACATTACCGTTTCATAACAAGATAAATAATAGAGTTGTGTCATTACTACATTCGGGACACACCTGTTTCCTCTCCCAGCGGCCTACACCTCACTCTCACCTCGCTTATCTCTCTCCCTCTCATCTCTCTCCTCTCTCTCTCTCACATCTTTCATCCTCCTCTTTTTCTTACCTCTCTCCTTCTCATATCCCACCCTCTCATCTCTTCCCTCTCAGCTCTCTCTCTCTCTCTTTCCTCCTCCTCATTCTCTCACCTGTCTCTCTCTCTCACATCCCTCCCTCTCACCTCTCTCCCTCTCACCTCTCTCTCCCTCTCACCTCTCTCTCCCTCTCATCTCTCTCCCCCTCTCACCTCTCTCCCTCTCATCTCTCTCCCCTCTCACATCTCACCCTCTCACCTCTCTCCCTCTCACCTCCTCCCTCTCACCTCTCCCCCCTCTCACCTCTCTCTCCCTCTCACCTCTCTCTCCCTCTCATCTCTCTCTCCCTCTCACCTCTCTCCCTCTCATCTCTCTCTCCCTCTCACATCTCACCCTCTCACCTCTCTCCCTCTCACCTCTCTCCCTCTCACCTCTCTCTCCCTCTCACCTCTCTCTCCCTCTCACCTCTCTCTCCCTCTTCATCTCTCTCTCCCTCTCACCTCTCTCCCTCTCACATCTCACCCTCTCACTTCTCTCCCTCTCACCTCTTTCTCCCTCTCCCCTCTTTCACCCTCTCACCTCTCCCCTCTCATCTCTCTCACCCCTCACCTCTCCCTCTCATCTCTCTCCCTCTCACCTCTCCCGCTCACCTCTCTCTCCCTCTCACCTCTCTCCCTCTCATCTTTCTCTCCCTCTCACATCTCACCCTCTCACCTCTTTCCTCTTCCTAATTCTCTTCTCTCCTCCCTCTCACCGATATCTCTTGCCTCCTTCTCATTCTCTTTCCTTCTCCCTCTCACCTCTCTCCCTCTCACCTCTTACCTCCTCCTCATTCTCCTCTTTCCTCCTCTCCCTCTCCTTTCCTCTTCCCAATTCTCTTTCCTCCTCCCCTCTCATCTCTCTCCTTCGTACCTCCTCCTCATTCCCTCTTCTCTCTCCCGGCGGCAGTACCTCAAGGCCAGGCAAGGGATTAACAGGCCAGGTAATTTAAGGCGTCCTCAGGTGACCAGATCCATGACTGATTATCTATTATTCCAAACAAGAGCACACACCCCTCCCACCCCCCTCCCTTTCTCCCCTTCCATTCCCCCGTCCCACCCCCCCCCCCTTTCCCATTCCCCTTTCCCACCCACCTCCCCCTTCCCTTCCCCCGCCCCCCCTTATATCCCCCTCCCGGAGAAAGTAAATAGGCCGCTGTTTTGAATATGTTTATGTAGTGTTGTTGTTGATAATAATGATGATAACAATAGTATCAACAATGATGATGATAATAATGATAATAATGCTGATGATATTGATGATGATGATAATAATAATAATCTTAATGATAATCACAGCCTTGATAATGGGAATTTGTATATGTAATATTTATGATAAAATACAATTTTCTAGGGGGGGGGGGGGCCCTCAGTAGACCGAAAAAATTTAAAAATTTAAAAAAAATAAATAAAATGTTTTAAAAAAATATATTTTATATATATATTTTAAAATTTTATTATAATTAATATAATTAATTTATATTATATATAATATAATATAAATTATATATATATTTTTATATATTATATATTATATATATATATATATATATATAATTGATAATAAATTTAATAATATAATATATATTATAAATATATATATATATATTATATATATATATATAATATATATATTTATTTTATATATTATATATAATATTATAAATATAATATAGTATTAATATATATATTATATATATATATATATAATTTTATTATTATATAATATATATATAATTATATAATATATATTTTTTATAAAGATAATATAAATTATATATATATAATATTTATATAATATAAATTAATTTATATTATATATTTTATATATATTATATTATATATATATATATATATATATTTTTTTAATATTTTAAAATTTTATATTATATAATTATATATTAAAAATATTTTTTATTAATTTTAATTAAAATATTATATTAATATATATTAATATTTTATTATATATATTATATATAATAATATTAAATTATATATTATATATATAATTTTTTTTAAAATATATTATATATATATATATATATAATTTTTTTTTAAAATATTATATTTATATTATATATATTATATTATATATATTATATATTTATTATATATATATATAATTTTTTTTATATATATTTTATATATATATATATTATATTATATATATATATTATATATTATATATATATTATATATAATATTATATATTTTTATTAATTTATAAAAATTATATATATTATATTATATTATATTATTTTTATATATTATATATATATATATATTTATTATATATATTTTATATTTTATATAAATTATATATATATTATTTTATATTATATTATATATATATATATTATATTATAATTTTATATTATATATATATAATATATATATATATATATTATAATATTATATATAAAATATTATATAATTATATATTTATATATATATATATTTATATAATATTATATATATATTTTTATTATTTATTATTATATATTTAATATATATATATTATATAATATATAAAATTATATATAATACTTATATATATATATTATATATTTTAATTTATATATATAATATATATATATAATCTATTATATATAATAAAATTTTATATATATATATTTACATATATATAATTATATATATTACATATATATATTTTATATATATATTACATATAATAATATATTATATATTATATATATTACATATAAAATATATATTTTATATTACATTATATATATATTATATATATATATTATATATATATATATATATATATTACATATTAATATATATATTACATATATATATATTATTACATTATATATATATTATATTACATATTATATATAATAATATATATATTATTATATACATAATATATATATATATATATATGCACTCAGTATGAGCGCATACCAAATGGGATTTGGTATACCGAGTTTGGTCCAAATCTATTCGTAACTTTTCGAGAATCCTGTACACTGACAGACAGACAGACAGACAGACAGATCGGGGTGAAACATAACCCCTCCAACTTCGTTGGCGGAGGTTAATAACAATAACAATAATATTGATATGATAACTATTTTTCGTAATGGTGGTGGTGGGAGAATCACCTGTCATCCTCAGGTGGACTGTGCTTATTCACCTTGACGTGGTGTGTTTTGTGTGTGTGTCCCCACACCACACACACACACACACGCACACACACACACGCACACACACACACACACACACACACCACACACACACACACACACACTTAAAAACATTACATAAAACAAACACATCTCGCTCAACGTCACACACACACACACACACACAACACACCACACACACACACACAACACACACACACACCACACACGTGGCGGGAAGATGTACATATGTTCTATTTCTACTTATTATCTCTCTCTCTCTCTCTCTCTCCCCTCTCTCTCTCTCTCTCTTCTCTCTCTCTCTCTCTCTCCCTCTCTCTCTCTCTCTCTCTCTCTCTTTAATATCCAGTAATGTGTTTGTCTCATCTTATTTATTTGCTATTAATTAATTTCCATTCTCCATACATTTCTCTTATTTCATTTCATAACTTCTTTTTTTCTTTTCCATTATTTTTCCTCTTACATATTTTTTTTTGTTTTTTCATTTTTTTTTTTTTAT
>JACEEZ010011901.1:10000-29078 GCA_016584305.1 Chionoecetes opilio | reverse complement strand
AAAATTTTTTGGGAAAAAAATTAACCAGAAAAAAAAGGGGGAAAAAACCGTTTGTGGCGGGGGGGAGATTTTCCCCCTTGGATTTTCAGATGGCGGCCGTTGACCCCTTGGGCAAGGTTTTTTTCTGGTAAACTTTTTTTTATCCGAAAGAGAGGTTATTCATGCCCAATATCCAAGTTAAAAACCTTTGTTAGCAATTTGTTTGAGGTTCAGCCACATTTTGACTAGACTATTACCAACAATTTTCTTCTTCTTTAAATCTTATTTATTATGGCATGCATGGCAGAAAATGCAGAGCATTGTACACTTGTTCTCACTTTTTCATCTTGCATGAAACGTTTGCATCTGTCCTTGCCTTCATAATGAAATACAACCACCAGTTGTGACCATTGCACACATTAAAACCCCAAAGATGCAGTGCTATTATTATCTGCATTATTGTTTGATATGTTAAAGTATCCACCTATGTGCCTGGCATCTGTAGTAATTTGATATCATTTAGTGTAAAGTAGCTGTATGGCACTTGTTATTTTACATTTCCAATATCGTGCAAGAAACATAAATGGTAGTGTTGACTGTTGCCTTAATTAGAGGATATATACTCATATATACATATATATATATATATATATATATATATATATATATATATATATATTATATATAATATATATAATATATATACAATATATATAGATATATATATATATATATATATATATATATATATATATATATATATATATATATATATATATATATATATATATCTACATATATATACATATATATATATATAATAATATACATATATACTATCATAATCATATACATATATATATACATATATAATACATATAATATATATATATATAGAATATATATATTATATATATGTATATATATATATATATATATATATCATTGTGTGATTGTTTGTTCTATTTGTATAGTCAGGCTAATACTGTTTTACAATTATTACAGTATTCTTGTTCTTGGTTTTTGCATTGTGTAGGTTATTCTAACAGAAGAGTCATCATACTGCAATAACAGTAGGATCTACCTATGGTATATGTCCATGCATTATGATTCAGGCCCACATATTTTTGGTATTTCAACATTGCAAGCTCCGGCATGTACTGGATGTCAAGTCTAGCTGATGAATTCCTAATAAAATTAAATTGATCACATGTTCTCCTGATTTACCTTCTAATGGAATTATATAGTATAGTCAAAACATAAGGTGAATGATAAAGTAATAGGAAGTCAGGCTGCGGCAGGAACGTTAATTTTGGAACCGCAGGTTTCGCGTTCATAGACTCCGAATCGTTGGAAAAACCGGTCCGGAACCGGTTCGGTTAAATTAAAAACAACACAAAAAAAAAAAAAAATAGCAAATAAAAAAATACAAAAAACTATAATTAAAAAATATATATAAATAAAAAATAAAAAATAACACTAAATCAGTAAATAAAAAACATCAATAAATATCTAATGAAAAAAATGAAGTTACATATATAAATATGAAATAAAAAATTTAATTAGATTAAAAAAAAATAAAAAAATTCTCTCTCTCTCTCTCTCTCTCTCTCTCTCTCTCTTATATATATATATATATATATATATATATTATATAATATATATATATATTTATTATATATATATAATATATATAATAATATATAATATGATATAATTTTATATTTTATATAAATATATACTACATATATTTTTTATTTATGTATAACCATTATTTTTAATAGTACTACTATCTATATATATTATTATATATAATTTATATACTATAATATATATATATATATATATATAATATATATTATATATATATAAATTATTTTTATTATGATTTAGTCTTTGGGGTACGCCACTGCCTATGAGTCATATCTATAATAATATAAGCGAAAGTGTGTGTGTGTGTGTGTGTGTGTGTGTCCGCTCCAGGTGCCGCCCCTGTGGCGGAATTCCCTCATATGGCACATTTTTTGGAACCGGGTTCGAGCAGGGGAAGGTTTTAAGCCTATTTATGAGATGATCCGATACTTTTTTTTTCTTTTTTTTTAGCAGCCTATTAGCGAGATTGTGAAAAAAGGGGGGTGCGAGAATTGGGGAAACCTTGATGTAGGGTGATGGGTAATGGGTGAGTGAATGGGGTGGGGTGATGGTAATGGGTGTGGGGTGATGGGTGAGTGAATGGGTGGGGGGTGATGGGTGTGGTGAGGGAATAGATGGGGGGTGATGGGAAAATGGGTGAGTGAATGGGCGTGTGGTGATGGATAATAATGGGTGAGTGAATGGGTGGGGGTGGGAGGTAATGGGAGTGAATGGATGGGGGGTGATGGGTAATGGGTGAGTGAATGGGTTGGGGGTGATGTGAATAGGTTTGGCGTTAATACATACATTTCTACATCCATGATTTCAGGAAAGCTACAAGGGGCTATCTGTAAGTCTGTGTTTGGTGGGCCAAAGGGCCCACCAAACACAGGTGAGGGCCCAGCTAACACACTTACGTTTTTTGTACGTAGTATAAAGGTAGCGGTTTTGTAACTTTTACGTAGCAAAAATACGTAACTAATACGAATTTGTGTGGACGCCCGGGTGCGTCCTAACTACGTATTTCACTACGTAACTGACAACCTTTCTACAACATTTTGGGAACCCATTTGCACGTTTAAAAAACGTTTGTACTGCCTTTTTAACACGTTCCATCATCTTTTCACAACCTTTTGCTACATCCCACTACTTTTTGCTACGTTACTACTACCTTCGCGAGCACATTGCCACAACCTTCCTGGTACGTACCATATTAGCCTACCTTTCTGCAACAGTTTCTTGCTATACAGCTCCTTTGAGTTAAAAGATGTATATTTTGTGTAAATAATTATACAGCGAGTAATTTGTGAAAAAGCGTGCACCAGCCCCCAGTAAAGACTCCTCACTAGTGCCCGCCCGGGTTTATGAGGTGATCATAATGTCTTGCCACAGTAGGTTGGCTTTACTTAGTAATCCTCGTGTCTATGTGAAAATATAGTCCTTCAGATATATTTGAATCCTAAGATAAAATCTAAGTAGTCCCAATATCCCATAATATCATGTATGTGACTTTTTTTTATTGATTACACTGGGGAACAAATTTTGTTGAGTTAGGTCTGACACTTGTTATTAAGTAATTTTGGGTGCTGAATCCAAAACTGATCTCAGTTTTCTCTATCACTCAAGTTTTGAACTAGGATTTCGTTTTCATAAAAAATATGAAAATACTGTACATAACAGTAACAGTGCTTATTTTATAAAAAATTGCAAATGTTAACATACAATGAAAATTAAAGAAATAGGGATGAATAGAATGTTTATTTAACATTATCATGTTTTTAGAAAGGATAAGGCTATAATTTGTGCAGGTTAAGGTAAAAATTTTACGTTTTTTAGCTTTGTCTGGAGTGTTCAACTTGAGGACTATCGCGTTTGATGCTCCAACAATAGTCAGCCATCATATGCACATCCCATCTACCCCGGTAACGTTCTTCCATAAACCTTCAAATCTTGGTGAAATCGTTCACCTTGCTCGTCGCTAGCAGCACCAAGATTTTCCCCGGAAAATTGGCAAGATGGCTATGCAAAAAAAGTACTTTAATACTCTGTTGCAACAAGCGCTTTGTAGCTCTCCCAAAAGTTTCTGAACAATTTCTGTGTAATTACTTGCACGTGTATTTCCAAAAAAGTTCTTGACGACGTCTTTGAATGATAGCCAAGCATTCTTTTCAAGGTCTGACATAGTACCGTGAAATGTTCATCTTTTATGAGCTGTCGAATTTGTGGACCATCAAAAACACCGGCCTTGATTTTTCAATTGACAGTCCAGGAAATGCCAAGATGATGTACTTCAAAAAGTCGCCCTCAGTTGACAATGCTTTTACAAAATTTTTTCATGAGACCTATTTTATGTGCAAAAGGGGGGAATATTATTTCTTTCCTGTCAACAAGTGGGTCATGTACAATGTTAGGATCTCCAGGTTTAAGATCAGATCTCGGAGGCCAATTCGTCCCGAAACCCCCTGCTTCTCTCGAGCTCTGCTATCCCATACAGAGAAAGCAGGATACTTTTTGTATCCACGTTGTTGACCAAGAAGGAAGGACACCATTTTAAGGTCAACACAGATGATCCAAATTGTTTTTGTCATATTGCAATAACTCAATGACTCTCTTTACATCTCCATATTCTTCACGAAGACAGACCGAATGCCCAATAGGAACTGCGCCAAACAAAATTGCCAAAACAAAAAAAATTTTACTACAGCTCACAAGTGGAATTTTGCTTATCTGGAGGGTAAGCTGTGGAAAAAAACTTGACGTGCTAGAAAAAACTGACACGATTTGGAATCAGCATCCCAATTTTCAAAAAACTAAAAAATCTAACCAACAATTTATTTTTTTAAAATTTGTTCCCCGTTTATATTTTTTGATATTTTTTAAGTTTCTTTTTTAAAAGTTTGAATCATTCCTTTATTAAAAAAATAAGCTAAAAATAATAAAATTTTTTGTTTACTAAAACTTAAAATATATACCTATTAAAAACATTTTCTCTAATATGCCCTAATAGAAAACTTTCTACTAGCCCCTATAAAAAACAATCATCTAATAACCTAATTTACTCTTTCTTCAAATTAAATTTCTTCATCCAAGAAAATCGTATTTTGAATGTAAACCATATGTATTTCCCGTCAAAAAATCGTAATTAAAAAAATATTAAAGTCTAAAAACGTGCAAAAAAAGGTGTTTTTTGTCACGTAAAGTCTACTTTTTGTATTTATTTCGGTATATAATCACCTTATAATCACCTGTTTTTTCACCATAACCCGATTGGAAATTCACGGGGAAAACGGTTTGCTATTAACCCTTTCACGCCGGTGACGCGATCGCGTAAAAAGGGGGCCCGTGTACATCTTAGCTTTTGACGCAAATTGCTAAAAAACATAAAAAATTCCCAAAAATAAAGTATTTATCAGATCGCGTCAAAATTTTCTGCGTAAAGATCCAGCATCATTCAAAAACCTTGGGCCCAAAACCTCCTCCCCCGAGGGGCTTGTCCCCAGCTTCCTATGGTCTCTTTTTGGGTTGAAAAAATTCAGGGGGAATGGGGCATCCTACAGCCCTTTTCTTTATTTCTTTAAAACACACCATATATTTGTTTGAGTGCATAAAAAATCCTCGATTTCCCTCGTTATAAATGTTTTTTATCACAGGGACACAAAGAAACCCAGAAAAATCTTTATGAAGACGATATTTGAAGGGGGAAAATAAAAAGATTCGTTAAATTCTGGTGGGGGGGGTAAGGACCCAACTGAGGGGTTCACCTTTTAATTTGAAAAAGTAACCCTTTACCTCGTCCCCCCCGCTAATGCCCCTCCGCCTCAGGCCCCTACCGGGGCCATTCCCTTAGGCGATTCCCTCACGGGGAGGAGAGAAGGAGAGGGAGAGAGAGGAAAGAGAGAGAGAGAGAGAGAGAGAAAAAAATAAACAATGTTCAAAAATTTTTCTCCTTCCTCTTTTCCCTGGTTTATTGCATCATAAGCTTTGAAAATGCTAATAATTAGGGGGGCAGGTCATTATAGATATAAAATTTTAAATTTTTTCGTTTTTTATAACTGTGTGTTGTGTTTTTTGTGTGGGTGTTGTGTGTGTGGTTTCTGTGGTTGTGTCTGTCTGTCTTCTGTGTCTGTCTGTGTCTGCCCCTGTCTGTCTGTCTGTGTCTGTCTGCCTGTCTGTCTGTCTGTGTGTGTGTGTGTGTGTGGTGTGCGTGTGTGTGTTGTGGGTGTCTGTCTGTCTTCTGTCTGTCTGTCTGTGTGTGTGGTGTGGGTGTGGGGGTGTTGTGTGTGTGTTTTGGGGTTTTGGTGTGTGTCGGTGTTGTGTCTGTGTCTGTGTCTGTGTGTGCTTTTTGTCTGTATGTCTGTATGGGGGGCCCTGTGTTGTTCTGTGTCTGTGTCTGTCTGTCTTTTTCCCTTCTGTCTGTCTGTGTGTGTGTGTGGTTTGTTGTGTGTGTGTGTGTGTGTGTTGTGAGAAAGAAGAGAAGGAGAGAGAGGGGAGAGAGAGGAGGAGAGGGGAGAGAGAGAAGAGAGAAGAGAGAGAGAAGAGAGAGACTCGTCAAGGTCCTAAGCGATTAATGGGGGCATTGGGGAGGAAATTTTGCATGCGGCTCCGACCGCCTGGGGGGATATTTCAGGTCAGGAAGGGAGATCTATGCAGGAGAGGAGAGTGCGGGAAGGGAAAAGATATATCAGGGAGAGAGTCATGCAGGGGGGAGAGTTTAAAAACAGGGGAGAGATCTATGCGGGAAGGAGAGATAAAACGGGAGAGAGAGATCTATGCAGGAGGGAGATATATACAGGAGGGAGATCATGTAGGAAGGGAGATTATACAGGAGGAGGATCTATGCAGGAAGGGAGATATATACGGAGAGAGAAAACTATGCAGGGGAGAGATATTACAGGAGAAGATCTATCGGGAAAGGAAGATATATACGGAGAGAGATCTATGCAGAAAGAGTATATACAGGGAGAGATCTATGCGGGAAGAGAGATAATACGGAAGGATCAGCGGGAAAGGAGAGTTTATATACGGAGAGAGAGATCTATGCGGAAGGAAGAGATAACAGGAAGATCTTGCAGGAAAAAGAAATACGGAGAGGTCATGCAGGAAGGAAGATATAACGAGAGAGTTTTTTCGGGAAGGAGAGATTACTGTTACAGGAGAGATCTATGCGGGAAGAAGGGATATACTGTATACGGAGAAGATCTTGCAGGAAGGGAGATTATCAGGAAGGATCTATGCGGGAAAGGGAGATAATACAGGAGAGAATCTACAGGAAGGGGGAAAAATCTTGCAGGGAGAGATCTTGCAGGAAGGAGAATATCTAAAAGGGAGAGATCTTGCGGAAGAAGTTATATACAGAGAGAGAGATCTATGGGGAAAGGAGAATATAACGGAGAGAGATCTATCAGGAAGGAGAATATATACAGGAGAGAGATCTATGCAGGAAGGAAATTTAGGGGAGGAAGATCTATCGGAAGGAGAGTTAAAGGAGAGGGGAATCTATGCGGGAAGGAGAGATTAAAAGGAAAGAGATCTTGCAGGAGGAGATTATACGGAAGGAGATCTATGCAGGAAGGAGAGATTATACAGAGAAGTCTTGCAGGAAGGAAGATTTTAAAGGGAAGGTCTATGCGGAAAGGGAGGATATATCAGGAGAGAGAGATCTATGCGGAAGGGAAGATATTACAGGAGAGAAGATCTATGCAGGGGGAAGATATTACGGGGAAGAGATCTTGCAGGAGGAGAGATATAACGGAAGAGAGATCTATGCGGGAAGGGAGAGATATATACAGAGAGAGATCTATGCAGGAAGGAGAGATCTATGCAGGAGGAGATCTATGGGGAAGGAAAATATCTCAGGAGAGAGACTATGCGGGAAGGAGAGATATAACAGGAGAGGGGAAAGTGCGGGAAGGAGAGTCTATCAGAAGAGATATTTTTATTAGAGAGATCTTCCCAGGAAGGAGAGATTTTACAGGAGAGAGTCTATGCAGGAAGGAGAGATATATACGGCCGAGAGATGTGCGGGAAGGAGAGATTATGCGGAAAGGGAAAGTCTATGCAGGGGGGGTATCTACGGAGAGAGAGTTGCAGGAAGGAAATATATAAGGAATAATCTATCGGAAGGAGAGATATATACGAGAGAGAGATGTGCGGAAGGAGAGTATTCAGAGGGGAGAGAGTGTGCGGAAAGGAAGATATATACGGGAAGAGAGATCTATGCAAAAGGAGAGATTATACGGAGAGAGACTATGCGGGAAAAGGAGAGATTTACGGGAGAAGAGTGTGCAGGAAGGGGATATATAGGGGAGAGAATCTTGCGGAAGGGGAGATATATACAGAAAGAGAGGATTCAGGAAGAAGATATATACAGGAGAGAGACTAGCAGGAAGGAGAAATTATACAGGGAGAGATGTGCAGGAAGGAAGATTAACAGGAGAGAGAGAATATCCCGGGAAGGAGGATATATACAGGAGAGAGAGATCATGCGGAAGGAGAATAAACGGAAAATCTTGCGAAGGAGAATCTATGCGGGGGGAGGATCAAAGGGGAAAGGGAGATATATACAGGAGGAGATCTATCGGAAAGGGAGGTTTACGGAAGAATCTATGCGGGAAGGGAGATTAAAAGGGAGAAGATCTATGCAGGAAGGAGATTTTTAATACGGGAGAGAGATCTATGCAGGAGGAGAGATATATCCGGACGAGAGATGTCGGAAGGAAGATCTTTCAGGAAGGGAGATCTATCGGGAAAGGGAAAGATATCTAAGGAGAAAGATGTCAGGAAGGAGAGATATATACGGGAATAGATCTATCAGGGGGGGAAGAATATACAGGAGAAAGAGATGTGCGGAAGGAAATATATACGGGAAGGGGAAAATCTATCAGGAAGGAAGATAAAACGGGAGAGAGAGATCTATGCGGGAAGGGAGAATTTACGGGATAGAGAGATTTTGCAGAAGGAGAGATATTACAGGAGAGAGAATGTGGGGGAAGGAAGATTATAAAAGGGAAGATCTATCGGAAGGAGAGATATAACGGGAGAGGAGAGATGTGCAGGAAGAGAGATTAATACAGGGAGATCTATGCGGAAGGGAGATAATACAGGAAAAGGAATGTGCGGAAGGAGAGTATATACAGAGAGAGAGTGTGAAAGGAAGGAGAATATATACGGGAGAGAGAGATCTATGCAGGAAGGAAATTTTACAGGAGAAATCTATCGGGAAAGGAGATAATACAGGAAAGGGGAAGAGATGTGCGGGAAAGGAGAGATATATACGGAGAGAGTCTATGCAGGAAGGAGAGTATTACAGGAGGAGAATGTGCGGAAGAGAATATATACGGGAAGAGAGATGTGGAAGGAGAAATTACAGGAGAGAGATCTATGCAGAAGGGAGATATATAACAGAAGAGAGATCTATGCAGGAAGGAGAAAAATTACGGGAGAGAATCTATGCTGGAAGGAAGTATATACGGGAAGAGAGATGTCGGGGAGAATATATACGGGAAAGAGAGAGAGATATGCGGGAAGGGAGAGATATATAAGGAGGAGCTATGCAGAAGGAAGAATATACGGAGAGATCTATGCGGAAGAGAGTTTCTATGCAGGGAGAGATCTATGCAGAAGGAAATTATAAGGGAGAGATCTATGAAAGGGGAAGATATTCAGGAAAGACTATGCAGGAAGGGAGTTAAATACAGGAGAGAGAGTGTCAGGAAGGAGGTATTCAGGAGAAGATCTATCAGGAAGGGGGGAATATAACGGGAAAAGGGAGTCTATCAGGAAGGAGAGATTATACATAGAGATCTATGCGGGAAGGGAATATATACGGAAGAGAGTCTATGCGGGAAAGGAGAGATATATCGGAGAGAGGATTCTATAAAGGGGGGGGAGGAGATATATACAAGAGGAGAATGTGCAGGAAGGGAATATATACGGAGAAGAGTCTATGCCAAAGGAGGTATATACAGGGAGAGAGTCTATCGGAAAGGAGATATATACGGGAGGAGGGATCTATGCGGGAAAGGGAGAGATATATCAGAGAAGATCTATGCGGGAGGAGGGAGTATATACAAAAGGGATCTATGCGGAGGAGAGATATACGGAAGGAGATCTATGCGGAAAGGGAGAGTATAAAGGGAAGAATCTATGAAAAAAAGGGAGATATATACAGGGAGAGATCTATGCGAAGGGGAAGATAATCGGAGAGAGATCTATGAGGAAGGAGAGGATTAGGGGAGGAGTCTAGCAGGAAGGAGAGATATTACAGGAAAGTCTATGCGGGAAGGAAGATTATACAGGAAGGAGATCTATGCGAAGGAGGATATATCGGGAAAAGAGTCTTGCGGAAAGGAGAATATCTGTATACGGGGAAGGATCTATGCGGAAGGAGAATATCGGGAAAAATAGTGAGGAAGGAAGATATTACGGAGAGAGGGGTTGCAGGAGGAAAGGATATTCAGGGAGAGAGATGTCGGAGAGATTAGAAAAAATTTAAGGCGTACGATTAAAAGGTAGGGGAGAAAATAGAGAGAATGATCACGCGCATAGCGCGCGCGCGTGTGTTGAGAGAAAATTTTGACGTGAGTCAAGGGCAAAAAGGGGTTAACAAAGGGTCTGGAGCCCCGGGAATCAGACTGGACTGGGGTAGTGTTTACTTAGTTCTTTTGACGGCAACCCCCATCACGCGTCAGAAAGGCTTCCCCAATCAAAACAAAAAGGGCTTGACAAACTCCTCCTCGGGGAGGGGCATTGGGTCAAGGTTCTTGAATTGCTAGGCCCAAAAAAAACTACTTGTCAACTCGCTCGGCAATGGATTTTTAAATGATAAGGGGGCCCGTGTCCTTTTTCCTCTCAGCACAGGTGTTAGCCCGCCTTCTAGCCATCCTCTTCCAAAATGTGTTTTGTTTTTTCCTCCTTTTCTCATAATCTCTGGCCATTTGAAAAATTTTAATGGGGCGTTGGGGAAACCTCATAAAAATCCCTTTTTTTGGGAATAAACCAAAAAGCGACTCAGGGAAATATCGACTACGAAGTGTTTCGTAATATTTCTTATTTCTCTTTACTCAAAGTTTTTTGAAGTCGTTAAACTCCGCTATTTATTTGCATTTCTTGTTTTTTTTGTCTTTCATAAGGCAGAATAATCTCTTCCAAAACCAAAGATATTAAAAAGCCAGGAAAAAAAAATATCTGGTTGAAATTGATAAAATAAACAAAACATTCGCCGCCGTCGGCCTTCCGCGGGCACTAGAGAGCCCCAATTTATGTCGCAGTGGACAAAAACCCTTTAAAAAACTTTTCGGCGTGAAAGGGTTAAGTAATACTTAGTATCTTTAACATTGTATCCCGATTTCTTAGGGATATATAACGTTTTGAAACCTCTAATATCACGTTTTCATCATATCAAGCTGGGCACTAAATCTTGAATGTATTTAAAAAAAATAAATACTAAATACATGGAGAAATGCCTTTAAAAACTAATAAATTTTTTGAATGTATTTAATACTAAAAACTAAAAACATCAAATGTATTTAATACATTTTTAAATACATTTCAAATACACACAAATTTTAACATTCCAAAAAAAAAGGATTTCCCCTTTGGATTTCCTTAGATTTTATTTTCCCTTGAAATTTTTCCCTTTTCAGGCCTAAAATTTTCCCTTTAAAAAAGGAATTTCCTTGCAATGGAAAAAAAATGGTTCACTGTAAAATCAGGGGTTTCCAATAGTGGGCGGGTTTTTTGGCCCAAAATTTAAATGATAAAAAAGTATTTACATTTTTTTATTTTAGTATTTAAAAACAATTATTTAAAACTCATAAAAATATTTAAAAATTGTATTTTTTTGTATTTATTATATTTTTTTTATTTGTATGTATATGTATTGATTGTATTTTTATATTATACAAAAATTCAAATATTGTTTGAAATACATGACAACACACCACACCACCAAAACACACCCACACACCACACACCACACCCACCACACACACACAAACACCACCACAAAACACCTCTTTAAATTTGATGCTTTATTTTAAGGTTTCGAAATTTTTTTTGGGTTTTTATTTTTTTTTTAAGGGGGGGGAGGATTTTCTAGGTTTAATAAGTTTAGTAAGCATGGGAAAAGGGTTGCTAGGGGTTTAAAAAGAGTTTAGTAAGCATGGAAGGGATTGGCTGGGTTTAAAAGAGTTTAGTAAATGGGAAAGGGTTGGGGGGTTTTAGGTTTTAAGCATGGAAGAGGATTGGCTAGGGTTTTAATAATTTATAAGCATGGAAGAGGATTTGGGTAGGGGTTTAATAAGTTTAGTAACTGGGGGGGATTGGCTAGGGGGTTTATGGTTTTTTATAGGTGGGAAGGGGGTTGGAAGGTTTTTATCTGTTTATTTAAAGGGTTCAGGGGGTTTCATTATTTTTTTAGTGTTTTTTTAAGGTGGAAAATATTGGCTAGGGTTTTAGCCTAAAGGGAGTGGAATTTTGAGTAGTTAAAAATTAAATTTTCCCCTTGAGGCCCAGAACGTAATTTCTTTGTAAAATGACTACCTTAACAATTTTTGTTGAATGTAAACAATATTTTAGAGCTATGACCGTTTTGTATCCTTGTCCCTAACTAATTTGGTATAATCTTCTTTTTCGTAATTTTTGCTAACAAAAGACGTTTTATGTGGCAAAGGGAAAATCTGGGCTGGGAAGGGTTAGAAGAAGCTATTAAGAAGAATTAAGATAGTAAGTAATTTTTAAACATAGAAGGGGGTTGGCTGGTTTTTAAAGTTTTTTTTTTAAAGGGTTTCGGAGTTTTTTGTATTTTTTTTTTTTTTTTTTAAATGGGGGAAAAGATTTGGGTAGGGTTTAGTAAGCATAAAAAAAATAAAATAAGTGTCTTGTGTGTGTGTGGTTGGTGGGTGTTTTTTGTGTGTGTGTGTGTGGTGTGGGTTTGTGTGTGTTTTGTGTGTGGGTGTGTGTTGTTGTGTGGTGTGTGTTGTGTTCTGGGATTTGTGCATATGATGACATCAGGAAAAGGATCTGCAAAGGCAATTGTCCCCTCTCCGAAACTCAATTATCTGCTTGACTTTCAAATCAACTCATGAAAAGTGTTGTTTTGTGTTCTGTGTTGTGACATACGGGGAAAGAGATACTGCATAAGTCATATGGGCCCGTTCCCAAACTACAATTACTAGCTGACTTTTAGTCAGACTCTGAAAGTTGTTTCAAGCTGGGCCTAATACATTGAATGATTTAAAAACAATACTAAAAACAAACACTGTATTTAAATACATTTTAAAAAAACAAATATTAAAATCTCCGAAAAAATGGATTTCCTTAGGATTTCCCTTTGATTTTGGTTTTCCCTTTGAAATTTTTCCTTTTTAGGCCTAATTTCCTTTAAAAAAAGACATTTCCTTCAAAAGGAGACACTGGTTTACTGTAACATCAGTTCCAGGTGTTGGGCGGGGTTTTTGACCAAATTTTAAATGATAAAAAGTATTTACTTTTTATTATGAGTATTTAAATACAAAGTTTTAAATCTCTAAAAATATTTAAATACTGTATTTAAATCATACAACCAAATTTTTTATAAAAACTTTATAAATACATAACGTATTAAATACGTATTTAAAAACTATTTAAATACGTATTTTTTAAAAACGTATTTAAAAACAATGTATTTAAATACTGCCCAGCTCTGATCATGATGTTATAAGTACGTAATTGAAACGTAAAACCACTACGTACTATATTAGTAGAAGAAACACGTATTTCTGTAACGTCTTAATTACGTTGAAAAACGTATTGTAGCGACGTAACCAAACACTACCTAAATACAACATACACAATTCATATTAACGTAATACTTACGTATCTTTGACTTTAACATATGTATCCACGTATTCATTAGGTATATATAACGTTTTGAATCCTCTAATATCACGTTACATCATGATGTTATAAGTACGTAATTGAAACGTAAAACCACTACGTAATATATTAGTAGAAGAAACACGTATTACATAACGTCTTAATTACGTTCATAAAACGTATCGTAGCGACGTAACCAAACACTACCTAAATACAACATAGACAATTCAAGAGTGAACGTATGATTTACGTATATATTACGAATTTTCCTAACGTTACCAAAACGCTACCTTCTCAAAACGTTAGGTTTACGTAGTGTGTTTGCTGGGGGCCCGAAGGCCCACCAATAGCCCTCCGCAGAAGCTAGCCAAAAAGCCCGCCCGGAGGGCGGCTTTGCGGCTAGTTACTAATACAAATACAAGCTTCATTTAACTGAGAAAAGTATCCAAGTTACACAACATCTGTGCCGTTCACGTTGTCCACATTTCGTCTCTACCAGTTGTCCACATTTAGTCTCTACCAGTTGTCCACATTTCATGGCATGGCATGGGGGGGGGGGGGGCATGCAACCATGCCCGCCCCCTTTTGCAAAGAATAAATAATAATAAATAAATATATTCATCGAACGAAAAAAAAAATTTCAATGATTTTTTTTTATCCTTGCCATTATAGAACTTAGTTATATTAAAGTATTCGTCCAGACCATTTCATCATTCCTGATTTAATGCAATCAAATCATAGCCATTAACGAGTATATCAACAACACGTCGTCACTTTTTGTATCCAGTCAGCCGTTTTTAAATAATCCGCAATCAAAATCTGCAAATTCCCCGAGTTTTCAAAACGCTCTCAAGGTTTGCAGACGCTCAGGCTCAGGCTCGGTGACGTACCATCAGGGAGGCTCATCTTCCCGCGCTGATCAGAGAGGCACGTAAACACAGAGATAAATATAGTACTTGAAGATATTTGGGTGTTTCTGATAGATTTTTTTTGCTATATGCCACATGCATGCATCCTTTATGGGTGCAGCAAGACAGCTGTGCCTTTCGAGAAAAGTTTGCACACGGAAAGGAGTGGCGTGTGTAGGGTGATACACGCCTATAGTGTGCTGGGGCGAGCAGTTGTGTTGAGAAACGGCGCCCTCCCGTAAGACTGACTCAGTCCAACACTATACCAGACCAGGTGGCCCTGTTAGACAGGGACGCCAGGACTGGCAGCAGCGGTGGACCACCACGACTGTGAGGCTTTGCCTCTTAACAAGACCAAGTAAACCAGTTGTGGAGTGGGCGTGCCCTGTGGTGAGAGACCCTGTGTTGGTGTGGCTGTCACACTTTCTGCCTTCCCGCCCGCATATTTTCCAACTCTATGCTGTAGTTAATGCTAGTATGTGGTTTCCGAGTAATGACGTTTGACTGTAACTCCAAAACTAACCATAGGATTTTCTCGAAAGTACCTTCATTGTGATTCCCACACACACATGGTTTAATCTTATTTACCAATCCATGTTTTGGAGAAGTGCCAGGTCCTCCTGCTGAACCTCAGGCTCTGCTAACACCTGTTCATCCACCTCGTACTCGGGCTCAAACATAGGATTCCATGACAATCTGAGGTTCGTTTTCCTCATAGTATACGCGACCAGCGTCATTTCTTTCGGTGTCAGATTGAGCATCGTTCTCTAGATGTCACAGCGACAGATTCACTGTCTGACACCGAAGTACAATCGCTCATCATAACATTTGCCGACAGGTGTCAGACAGAGTGTCTGCGGGCGTCCCTGTTCTGACGTCATCAATAACAATCGTAGCCCTGTTGGAGGGAAGATTTTTTTTTTCGCGCGCTTTTTACAAGTCGTGTTTTTACGGAAATAAGGCCTGGAAATCAATTATTTTTGGTGGATTAGGTGTTTTGAATGTACATTCAACATAATTCGGCAAAAAAAATTTGGGTCTCGACGATTACTTTAAAGTATTCGTCCAGACTCATTTTTTCTTTGCATAAATATGTTGAATGTTCATTCAAAATACCTACCTACCTAATGCACACAAAAAAAATCATTTCTTCGCCTTATTTCCGTGAAAACACGACTTTTGTATAACCGTTTTGTTTTGTTTGGCCCCCCACTTTTCAAATTTCTGGGTACGCCACTGATAGCTACCGTCAAGTCATGTAGATTACTGAGGAACCGTTAAGGCGGAACCGGTTTCCAGCCAGTCGTGGCGGAACCGTCGGAACCGGTTCCAGAACCGGTTCTCGCCCAGCCCTAATAGGAAGGGAATAAACGAAAAGGCAGGGTATGGGATGCTTAAATAGAATACTTAAGACACCCCTAAAAAGCTGCTTCTTCTCTTCTTCTTTCTAGGTGGGGAGCTAAACCACGGTTTTCAGTCGCAGTTCAAAGCCTATTTTCCGGCTGGCTCCCTGAGGGCTTGTAGGATTAGGCCCTAACTCTCTGCTCTTTTTACCCAAGCCTTTTCTAGAAATATTTTAACCCCTTCAATGATTCTTCTATTGGTGTCCTGTACCCTACTCAAACCTAAAAGAAATTCCATTATCCCATCTATGTTCCCCTCTGCCACTCTATCCCACTGATCCACGCCTACCTCCCGTGCCACTATTGCTATAAGCCGCTCTCTTTCCTCATCATACCTTGGACATATTAATACCAGGTGATCTACAGTTTCATCTAGTCTACCCATACACATTTGACATATCTTGCTTCCTTCGTTTGCCCATCTATATGTTCTACTATTGACCTCCAGAGATTTTGTCCTTGCTTTAAATAATAAACCACTCCCCAAGCTACCATCATAAAAGACCTCACACCTTGGTGTGGTCTTCCCTTGTACCAATTCAGAGAACTCTTACCCTCCATCCTCTGTCTCCACATCTCCCTGCCCTGCCTCTGAACTTGGTCATTCACCTTTCGCTTTAACTCCCCTCACTAGACTGGTGTATCCATCTGTGAAACCCTGTAACCCACACTTCCTCTCCCACCGTCTGCTTGATCTATCCCATTTACTACTCTGTCCTATCCACTCATAAACTTTTCGAGCCCACCTGTTTTCATCCATTTTTCTAAGCATGATTTTTGTAATTAAGCACTGACTTTCCTATTCTCTCCGCAAAGGTACTCCACCCTGCCTCTCCCCTGATCGCCTCCACTGCTACATACCTGTTTGCCTCTAGTGCAAGTACCTACCCTGTTCTGTACTACCTCTAACTTGTCCAGCTCTCCTACCGTCCACCTCATACACTCTGCCCCATACATGAGGCTCGGTACTGCCATGCCTTTCACAACCCTCTTACTACCTCATACCTGTTTGCCCTACATCTTGCTACACTACCAAGCTTCCCACCCACTGATTTGCTTTTCCTATTTTATCCTGTTTCGTCCTATCTGCTCCCTTCCCATCTACCGTGATACCTAGGTATTTATATGACTCGGTGCGCCCTATCCTCAGGTCTCCCATTTCCCAACCTACCCTCATCTTGCTGCCTCTCCATTTATAACCAGGACCTGACTTTCTCACTGTTAAATTTCATCCCAAAATCCCTCCCATACTGTGCGACTATATGTAGCATCTCCTGAAAGTTCTCCACTGTCCTCACTCATGACAACTATGTCGTCAGATATAGTAAACTGCTCACTTTTCCTCCCCAACCCTTCCCATAGCCCGAATTTCTCAACTAATTGTAATTCCTCTGTATATAAGCCAAAAAGTAACGGTGATAACACGCAGCCCTGCCTAACCCCTCTTCGACTACTACCCACTCTATCTCTATGTCCCCAAGCCTGTACACTGCCCGTGTGTCCTCATACATACTATCTATTATGCTGACTATTCTGTCACTAATCCCAATTCTAGACAGTAGTCCACAAAGCAAACCCCTATTGACCCTATCATAAGCCTTTTCAATGTCAAGGAATGCAAGGTATGTCTTCCCACCCATCCTATTCATTTTTTCTATCACTGAACTAACTACGAAATGTTGTCCTCACCTCTCCTATCCCTGCGAAAGCCATTCTGTTCCTCCCCCATTACTCTATTTCTCCCACAACATTCACTAATCCTACCATTTAGTAACCCACTGAATATCTTTCCCACCGTATCCATTACTGCTATTGGCGATAATTTTTCAAGAGCTTTCTACTTTTGTGACCTCCCTTGTGTAATAGAGTAACCTACCCTCATTCCATTCCTTGGGACTCTCTTATCCTGCCAAATCTGCCTAAAAAGCCTATACAAACCCATCCACCTAACCCTCACCCCCTTCTTATACAATTCGTTTGGTATACCATCCCTGCCTGCTGCTTTCCTATTTTTCAGCTTTTTTAAGTAACTCCTTATTTCTTCCTTACTGAAATGTTCATCCATTCCATCATCTATCTTCACTTTTACTTCCTATATTACTTCACTAATTCTACCTGCTCAGTCATGCCCCCACCTCCTCCCAAAACTTCTTGATCTCCCTCTAATACTCTCAGGTCCTTTCACCACTTCGTCTCCCACTAAAATTTCATTACGCACGGTTGCTCCCTGTCTTCTCTCCTCTAAGAAAAAGTATACCAATCCCTACCCTTCCTCACCCTTCTCCTTAGTTCCTCTACAATTCCCTCTCCATGTTTGCCTAGCCTTCCTAATAAGCGCTTTTACTTCTCTCTGTTTTTCTTATACCTATCCATGCCTCCTCATATTCTAACCTTCCTCATCTCCATCTACTTCCTTTTCGAGTCTCTTTCGTGCCCTGTTCTGCTCCTTTCTTTCCTTCCTCGCCCTTTAATCTCACTATTCCACCACCTATTGCACTTTTTTCCCCGGCTCCTTTGCTTCACTTTACCTATCCTCTTCCTAGCTATTCCATCTATTGTCTCCCACAGACTCTGGTTCATTTCATCCACCCCCCTTTCCTCCTTCCAAACTACCTGTTTCAAGTCCCTCCTAAAATTTTTCCAATTTGCCTGTCTAATGTCCCATCTTTGTTGTGCATTTTTCTCCTTTTCATTCTCCCTTTGTTTTTTACTTGTATAATTTAAGACTATCATGTTGTGGTCACTATTTATATCTACCAGACCCTCCTCATCTATCCACATATCCTTCACCATCTTCCTGGCATTTCATTTACTAGCACATAATCTATAGCTGATTCCCTCCCTCTCTCTGCCCATGTTACTCTACCCTCTGCCATTGTCGTATTTAGGATTTCTAACTCGTTGGCCTCAACAAAATTTAAGAGTAGTATCCCATTCCCATTTACCTCCTCCCCTAGTATACCTATGTGTCCATTCATGTCCCCCATAACTATTATCTGTTCCTGTCTGTGTTCTGCTAATAATCTACTAATCTTGTTATATTTCCTTTCATTTTCTATACTAGCCCCTCTCCCTTCAACTGTCATATAGCAGATACTAAGATGATCGTCCCTTTTTCTCCTCTGCTTTGTACTCTAATCTAGCAGCAAAAATATCTTCGCTTGCCTCACAGGTTCCTACATCTAGCTCCTCAACATCTATACCTGCATCCTGCCTGACAATAACACCCACCCGCCCCCCTTTTCTAGGATTCTTGCTTCTACCCTTATTTTTAAGGTGATACCCCCATGTTCTTACATT